>JAJAQF010000160.1:0-89085 GCA_020510985.1 Pholidichthys leucotaenia | reverse complement strand
AGATTCTCCGGAGGTTGAACTGCGCCTCGATTGCGCTAAACCATGAGCGCGGGCTGTGCTGCCAGAAATCGGGCAGCCGGATCGTGGAGGCGGCCATCAGGCTGGCTTCCACAGAGCCCCGCTCGGGAGAATTCTGTCTGCTCATTCTCCGTCGTAGGTCACCAGTGTAGAAGCATGCTCAAATAATGAGGCTGAGTTTCAGTCATAAAACCAGCTTTATTTGACAGAACGCAGCTTCTAGCATTCTCAAAGCAGGAAAGAGAAAGAATCATACTTCAACCCCCTTTTATACATTTCCAGCATCAGAATTCAAGCCACATGGTGTCTTCAGTCAACATACAGTTACAAAGCATCCCTTTGAAGCTTCACCATTGTCTCTCATTTCTTGATGAACCGGAATACCCTCCGGGGCGTCTTCTGTGGGACAAAGAGACAAATCTCACACTTCCTTGTTACCTCCTGTAGATTCGAGTCCTTAGTCCTTGCAGACGTGACACCCCGCAATACACATTCAGTCCTGTCTCTGTGGCAGCGTGAGCCCACAATGTGTGTCGGCCACAGATTATTAGAATTAGATTTAAATTAGAAATTTTAGAAAGGAGTTGCAAATCTAAGAGAAAAAAGTTTCAAATTTACAGGAAAAAATGGTGATTTATGGGGAAAAAAAATTGCAAATCTACAAGAAAAACTTGAAAATTTTCAGGAAAAAACACAGATTTCCAAGAAAAAAAACCTGCAAGTTTATGACAAAAAGGCGCAATTTTTTTTAAAAAAAATGTTGCAAATCTGCAAGAAAAACTAGTAAAGTTACAGGAAAAAAAACCCCTAATTTTGAAGAAAAAAACTGCAAATTTATGACGAAAATGTGTCAAAAAGCTTGCCCCTCAGGGTAGGACGAAGACCCAAACGCTGAACTGTGAGTTACAAAGATGTTTAACAAAAAGCACAAAAGTAACACAAAGACAAAAACTTACACATAACACCAAAAGCAGGAGATTCAGGTAGGCATGCAGGAACTCCAGGGAGGACAGGGCTCACGTCTAGAGAAACAGGAGAACAGCCTGGACGGAACCAGGCTGAGGCATATGGAAACACCAGGATTAAAGGGAATAAAGCGGTTTAAAGTCAAGACGGAGCACACCCGTCATTACACACAGTGGTAATGAGAAAAAATGAGACGGGGGACTCCTGTCTGCACATAGAGAAGGGCGCTGCAACGAGTAGCATTGCAACGCCCTTTAAATAAGGCACAGAGGAAATGAACAAATGATTACAGGTGTGGGTCACATGAGTGAGGAGTAATTAATCCAAAATGACAGCTGTGCTAGAACGAGAACTTGAGCTAATACAGGAAGTAAACAGCACACTGTCAAGATAATAGCACAGGAGGAAAAGGCCAAAGGTGACCGACTATAAATATGGAATGAATACAAAATGAGAACAGACCAGATAAATACAGACAGGGAAAAATGAACCATATAGGCAAGGACACAATGAATACAAAAACAAGAGATACAAATACTGAAATGTTAACAACAAAAACCAGAAAGAGGACAGAGTAAAAGGTGAGGGTCGGCTCACGTCTAAACAGGTGAATAATATTAATAATATGAAACTGGATGGTAAAAGACATAAGAAGAACCTAGACGGAACTAGGAATAATAAAACTAAGAAACAGGAGAACTAATGAACAAACAGAAACAAAAACAACTCAAATAACAAATTACAACCAAAACCAAGCAGACAAATACTAAACTGAAGTGAGAAAATGGAGAAATAATCAAAATAAACTTAAAGCCTGAGCACAGGTGGAGAGCTGTGCTCAGGCATCGTGACGAAAAGTGGAAAATTGTTGAGAAAAAATCTGCAAATTTATGAGACAAAAAGTCACAAATTTTTGAGAAGAGTTGAGAATCAACAAGAAAAACTTGAAAATTTACTGAAAAAAGAGAAAATTTACAAGAAAAAAAAAGAAAATTTATAAGGAAAAAAGTCCCAAATTTATAAGAAAAAAAAGCTTAAAATTTACAGGAAAAAAAATCACAAATTTACAAGAAAAAATCTGAAAATTTATTGGAAAAACATCAGATTTACAAGAATTCTTTTTGTAAATTTACAAGAAAACTTGGTAATTTTTGAGAAAAAAATAACTAATTTATGAGAAAAAAGTTACAGATTAATGAGAAATGTTTCACATATCTGAGAAAAAAGTTGAAAATTTGCAGGAATTTGAGTTTTTCTCACATTATTTATTGCACATGTAAACTACTGTATGTGCAACCAACACACACATGGTGTTTTGTGCACGTGAGTGACAGCAGGCGTCAGACAGCTGAGCGTGTAGACTAGTTACTGATGTGCGTTCCTTCTCCCCTAAACTTCTTCTGGTCTTTGCACTTGTGAAGTTCTGGGTCAGAGTTCAGGAACTAAAGCTGCTGCAGCCACGAGCCTCAACATCAGTCTAGAATGTTCTGTTGATTAGAGCTGGACCCAGGAGGGACTAGAGGGGGGACGCTGTCACGCATGGCACCAAAATGAGCCAAAAGAAAAAAGCAAAAAAAACTTTTTCATCATAAATTTGCATTTTTTAAGTTTTTTTCCTCACAAATTTGCAACTTTTTTCTAAAACAAATTAGACTTTTTTCTCATAAATTTGTAATTGTTTTCTATGTCAATTTTCAACTATCTTCTCAAATCTGCAACTTTTTTTGATGATAATTCAGCAACTTTTTTCTCAAAAATGTTCAACTTTTTTCTTAAAAATTTGTGACTTTTTTTTTCCTCAAAATTGCAGCTTTTTATCTCATAAATGTGACTTTTTATCAAAGTTTCCAACTTTTTTCATCATAAATTTGTTTTTATCTTGTAAATTAGCATTTTTTTCCTCTGTAAATTTTCAATTTTTTCTTGTAAATTTGCAACATTTTTTCATAAATTTATGACTTTTTTCCTGTAAATTTGCCACTTTTTTTCTCATGAAGTTGCAAAGTTTTCTTGTAACTTTACAATTTTTCTGTAAATTTTCAACTTTTTTTTCCACATAGATTTGCAACTTTTTTCTAAAAAAAAAAACTATTTTCCCATAAATTTGTAATTTTTTCCTGTAAAATTTTAAATGTATTCTCATAAATCTGCAGCTTTTTTTTCTCAGAAATGTTTTGTCTCATAAATTTGTAACCTTTTCCCCTGTAAAATTTAAACTTTTTTTCCCCATAAATATGCTGGGTTTTTTTTTTATTCATAAATTTTTTTTTTTTTTTCCTTGTTGATTTCTATCTTTTTTCCTCAAAATTTTGCAACTTTTTTCTCATAAATGTGACTTTTTCCCAGAGTGGTGGCCTAGTGGTCGAGTATCTGCCCCACAGCCGGGAGGTTGTGGGTTCAAGCCCCAGTAGGGTCATACTGAAGACCATATAAAAATGGTACTTCCCACCTTCTAGCTTGGTGCTCAGCATGGCAGCGGCCCCTCTGATTCTAGATGTGATTAACATTGTAGACAGGAGAAACGCCAGTTTGTTCTACTGTCCATGATTGGCTGTATGGACTGAATGACAATAAAGTTGGCTTCTTTTTCTCAAAAAATTGTAACTTTTTTTAATCACAAATTTATAGTTTTTTTCTTGTAAATTTGTATTTTTTCCTGTAAATTTCCAAGTTTTTTGTTGTTTTAAATTGGAATTTGCAACTTTTTACGACATGAAAATGCTCAGGCTGGAAGACTAAGTGAGCTCCTCTTCGGGAACACCCACACTAGGGTTCCCCCCGAGACCCCAGCCTCATTCGCCGTGGCGATCAAGATCCCGGACTTCTGGTTTCATGACCCGGCTGCCTGGTTCATTCACGTGGAAGCTCAGTTTGCTCTCTGTGGAATTTCTCCAGATGACACGAGATATCATTACGTGGTGGCTTCGCTAGACTCGTGCTCCACTCAGCGCGCCATGAGCCTGCTCTGAGACCCTCCACTCCAGGAAAAATATGATGTTATGGGACACATATGTGGGTTTCATATGCACAAATGTATATAACCTGATGCTTCATATGTATACCACTATATGCTTACTGTGTGCTTCACGTCTCAGATGAACAAAGGACTGAGCTTCCTGGGAGATAACAGGAAGATGTGAGATGTGGTCTTTGATATGCAAAGAGATGGCCTTGAGGAAATTTCCTGACTCCAAGTGACTTTGGGTGAAGGTGATAAAGGCTGAAAGAAATGCATTGTTATTTGGGATTAAAATACAATGGTACTGTGTGCTTTGATGTCCTGGGGTATAAAGGGGATGAATGTCTGGAGTTCACTCTCTTGTTCTGCTGATGTTGGAGAATGTGAATAAACCTGACTTGTGAGATAAACTCAGACTCATTATTTCACATGCTCCACACTGGTGACCCTTAGATGTATCATGAGTGGAAGAAATTCCCCCGAGCCAGACTCGACAGGAGCCAGCCAAGCGAATGGAGCCACAGTCCAGCTGCCGGACTTCTGGCAGAACAATCCACGCTCCTGGTTTAATGCGGTTGAGGCGCAGTTCATCCTCCGGAGGATTTCGGTAGACGCCACAAAGTTGTACCATGTGGTTGCAAAACTGGACAACCACACAGCCCAGCATGTGGAGAGCCTGATCAACCACCCGCCGGACACCGACAAGTACGACGCGTTGAAGGCTGCACTCGTCCGGCGCTTCACCCCCTCGGTGGAGGAGCGAGCAGAGGGGCTCCTGGCGCTGACTGAATTTGAAAGCGACAACCCCGCGGACCTTATGGAGAAGATGTTGAGGTTGAAAGACTCTGAAGATGATCACTTCATCTTCACCCACCTCTTCCTCAGAACTCTACCGTCAGCGGTAAGAGCGACCCTGGCCAGTTCGCCACTGTTGGCCCACCGGGACTACCACGCGCTGGGCCAGGAGGCGCAACGACTCGTCAACGCCACCAAACGGCGCATGGCCACGGCCGCGGAGCCCGGCGCGGCATCCAGAAATGGCAGGGAGCCGGAGACAGCAGTGCCAGACTCACCGACGACGGCGGCGGCAAGGGCCAAGAAACACGGATCAGATGACGTCCTTTGTTTCTACCATCACCGTTTCGCAGAGAGGGCACGCAAATGTGTACCACCGTGCCAGTTCGGACGTTTGGGAAACGCCAAGACCGGGAGTCGGTAGCAGCTGCGGCCCTCGGGGAGGAGAACAAGCTGCTCTACTTGAAGGATGCGCGCTCGGGGAGGCACTTCCTCGTGGACACAGGCTCCCAGCTGAGCTTCATCTAGCCCTCCTACGCCGACCGGCTGGCGCCTTCCAGTGGTCCCCGGGTGACAGCAGCGAACGGCTCAGAGATTAAAACCTTTGGTGAGAAGACTCTGCTTCTGTCACTGCAGGGCCGTTCATTTGAGTGGACTTTTATCATAGCAGCAGTGAATTTCAATATGTTAGGAGCTGATTTTCTGTGCTCACATGGGTTGTTGGTTGATCTTGCTAACAGGCGCCTGGTTAATGCACTCTCTTTTTACTCTATCCCCTGCACAGCTCGAGTGGCCCCGCCAACAGCACAAGCCAACGTCACAGCCGCAAGCGGTAAGTTCCACACACTGCTCACTCAGTTCCCAGCACTCACGGTCCCAACATTTTCGGCGACCGTGGCTAAACACGAGGTGGAACATTTTATTACTACCACCGGACCGCCCATTTTTGCAAAAGCTCGGCGCTTGGATTCAGCTAAATTGACCATAGCGCGCGAGGAGTTCGCCAACCTGGAAAAGTTGGGCATCATCAGGCGTTCGAAAAGCCCATGGGCTTCACCGCTGCACATCGTCCCGAAAGCTGATGGCTCGTGGCGACCTTGCGGAGATTTCTGCAGGTTGAACAATGCTACAGCGCACGACCGCTACCCAATCCCACAAATCCAAGATTTTTCAGTTCATTTGACGGGGGCGCGCGTTTTTTCTAAGATAGACTTGGTTCGCGGTTACCACCAGGTCCCAGTGCGCGCTGAGGACATACCCAAAACAGCAGTAATAACTCCGTTCGGTCTATTCGAGTTTTTGCGCATGCCGTTTGGGCTTAAAGGCGCGGCGCAGACGTTCCAACGCATGATGGACGCAGTGTTGTGTGATCTCCCCTTCATGTTCGTCTACCTGGACGACATATTGGTAGCCAGCGCATCTGAAGACGAACACGAAAGCCACCTCACGGCAGTTTTCCGGAGGTTGGGAGAGCACGGGTTAATAATCAACCCAGTGAAGTGTCAGTTCGGGGTGGCGCAGATTGATTTTTTGGGGCATCGCGTCTCTCCAGAAGGGGCGGTTCCTCTGCCTGACAAAGTGCGCGCAGTAACAAATTTTCCCCAGCCACAAACGGTCAAAGCGTTACAGGAGTTTTTGGGAATGGTGAATTTTTATAACCGTTTCCTCCCCCGCGCAGCGCAGCTCATGCAACCATTGTATGCTGCACTAAAAAAACAAAAACCCACAAATAAAATCGAATGGTCTCCGGAGCGAGAACGAGCATTCTCGGAAGTCAAAACAGCCCTGGCAAACGCTGCGTTGTTAGCACATCCGGACCCAACGGCCCGCATAGCGCTCACTACTGACACGTCAGATGTGGCCATAGGGGTGGTCGTAGAGCAGCACGTAGCCGGGGTTTGGCAACCGCTAGCCTTTTTTAGCAGGACCTTGCGCGATAGTGAACGAAAATACAGCGCATTCGACAGGGAGTTGTTAGCTCTCCACTTGGCCATTCGCCATTTCCAGTTCTGGCTGGAGGGACGCCGTTTCACCGCGTTCGTTGACCACAAGCCGCTGACTTACGCGATGGCCAAGGTTTCAGAACCGTGGTCAGGCCGGCAGCAGAGACAGCTGGCCGCGATCTCAGAGTTTACTACCGATATCCAGCATGTGGCGGGTAAACTTAATGTAGTGGCAGACTGTCTCTCGCGCGCCGCGGTGGCTCCAGTACACGTAGGGGTAGATTTTGCAACCATGACCGCAGATCAGGTTAGGGACGCGGAAGTGCGCGCGGCCCCAGTCCGCGTAGGGATAGATTATGCAGCCATGGCTGTGGATCAAAGTAGCGACGCAGACGTGCGCGCGCTCCAGTCTGGACCAACAGGGTTAAGGCTGGAGAGCAGGGCGCTGCAAGACGGTATGCCCCCCCTAATCTGCGATGTCTCCACTGGGCGACCGCGCCCGGTGATACCGGCTGCGTGGCGCCGCCGTGTTTTTGACTCGATTCATTCTCTGGCGCACCCGGGAGTGCGCGCGTCGGTCAAACTGGTGGGAGAGAAATTTGTATGGCCGAGCCTGCGCAAACAAGTTGGAGAGTGGGCAGCAGCCTGCATGGCCTGCCAACGAGCCAAGGTACACAGACACACAAGAGCTCCCTTGGAGCTGTTTCACATCCCGGCTAAGAGGTTCGACCATGTTCACGTGGACCTCGTAGGCCCCCTTCCGCCGTCACAGGGGTGCACACACCTTCTGACAATGGTGGACCGCACCACCCGCTGGCCGGAAGTGGTCCCACTGGCGTCAACCACAGCCGAGGAGGTGGCGCGCGCGTTTTTAACAGCATGGGTAGCGCGCTTTGGAGTCCCGTCAGACATTACGTCCGACAGAGGCCCTCAATTTGTTTCCGAACTTTGGTCAGCAATGGCCCGCAGCCTGGGGGTAACGATTCACCGCACCACCGCATACAATCCGCAGGCTAACGGGTTATGCGAACGTTTTCACAGGTCATTGAAGGCGGCTCTCAGAGCGTCGCTTACGGATGCAAATTGGGTGGACAGGCTACCGTGGGTTTTATTGGGGTTGCGTTCTGCACCTAAAGAGGATTTAGAAGCCTCCCCGGCCGAGCTAGTTTTTGCGCAGCCACTTCGGCTGCCTGGGGAGTTTCTCCCAGACAATCCTGCGCCAGAATGTTCCCCGGTTCAACGGTTGCAGAGCGGCACGGAATCGGGCACACTGCCTGGCCCCGTTCACCACACTCTTCCACGCGTTTTTGTGCCTAAGGCTTTAAAAAATGCAGAGTTTGTTTTTGTCAGACACGATGCCCACCGCCCACCGTTGCGACCTCCTTACGACGGACCATTTAGAGTGCTGGAAACAGGGGATAAGGATTTTTTGCTGGATTTGGGGGGCAGAAAAGAAAAGATTGGCATAAACAGGCTCAAACCCGCTTTTGTGTTGGCTGACGATGTGCTCTTGGCCGGGGCTCCTCGGCGCGGCAGACCCCCTAGGGATCATTTCCCTGAACACCCACAGGGATTGACTAACAGTTCTCATCCTCAGACAGCAGCTACCCAGCGGGATGGCGCCGCAGAAGTGTTGAAGCCTGCTTACAGCAGATACGGGAGGAGATTGCGACCCAAGCAGCACGTGGACTGATGTGTAATGATTCTATCATGACGTGCAGACTGTTATTACGTTGTTCCATCTTAGACGTTTGGGGGGGGGGTCATGTGGGACACATATGTGGGTTTCATATGCACAAATGTATATAACCTGATGCTTCATATGTATACCATTATATGCTTACTGTGTGCTTCACGTCTCAGATGAACAAAGGACTGAGCCTCCTGGGAGATAACAGGAAGATGTGAGATGTGGTCTTTGATATGCAAAGAGATGGCCTTGGGGAGATTTCCTGACTCCCAGTGACTTTGGGTGAAGGTGATAAAGGCTGAAAGGAATGCATTGTTATTTGGGATTAAAATACAATGTTACTGTGTGCTTTGATGTCCTGAGGTATAAAGGGGATGAATGTCTGGAGTTCACTCTCTTGTTCTGCTGATGTTGGAGAATGTGAATAAACCTGACTTGTGAGATAAACTCAGACTCATTATTTCACATGCTCCACAATGTTCTCAAACAGCTGTTATGGCGTCACACGCTCTCCAACAGGGAGAGAGCGGAGAAGCTCCTCCCCCACTCTGAGTTAGGAGACGGCTCGGCTGTGGAGTTAATGGAAAGTAAGCTGGCTTTGCTGGGCACAGATGATGGATCTTTTCTCTCATCTCTTCCTGAGGAAACTGCTGGTTTTGACGTGGACAATTTTGGCCAACTCACCGCTGCTGGCTGCCAGGGACTACCGCACGCTGGCAGAAGAAGCAGACCGCATTATCCGCGCGAATAGCAGTTTCGGCATCCGGGCAGTGACACCAGGATCTTTGGCGGAGTCCACTGAGGCTGTGGAGCCAAAGGTTGTAGCCACAACAGCTACTCGGAGATGCCAGAACGGGACTTTGTGTTTCTACCATCAGCATTTTGGCACTGACGTGCAGCGTTGTCTCCCGCCGTGCCATTTCAAGATGCCGGGAAACGGGCCAGCCAGCAGTCAGTAGAAGCTGCAACCACTGGCAACAGGGAGAAGCTGCTTTTCCTCGAGGACACACGTTCTGGGAGACAGTTTTTGACCGACTCTGGTTCCCAGAAGAGTCTTAAGGCGCTTTTCCACTAAGGTCAGTACGGTACGGTTTGGGATGGTACAGTCCGGCCCGCTTTGTTTTTCCACTGCACTAGGTCCCATTTGAAGTGGGTGGGAATATAGTTACAGGGAGGCGGTGCAACCCTCTCCCTCCAGTTACGTAAAACCAGCGTAACTGGCGTAAATCAAGCATAACGTTACGCAAAACACAAGCTGTCAGGTTATGCAGCTGCCTTCTCTGCCTTTTTTTTGCCTGAATAAATGCAAAAAACGAGAACAGAAAGCAGAGGCGGCGAAACTACACACTCTGGAAGAATACTTGAGTGTGTAGGGTGAATTGCCTATAAAAATATTTGTCATAAGGTACAGGAATTATTTATTTTATTTAATAGTGGGTGTGAAAGGGGGCGGAGTTGAACCATCACTTCTACACCCGCTAAATTAAATAAAAGCTCTTGTAAAAGGGGCACCAGTCCTAACGGACAATAATATTAACTTTAATTTTAATTAACTTTGTACCTTAAATTACTAAATGAATCAGTCTCAAAGTTTCAGTGAGTTTTTGTCCTGCCGTGATTAGGAAACCTGTATATGCGAAAGGAAAACGCTTCAACTGCTCTTATTCACTCTTTTATTAAACTCATTCAGGTTACATGGCATGGCGTTCAAATGATGAATAAACAGATTCAGATGCCAACAGCATAATATATCATATCAACTGATATTGGGTTCCTGAACATAAAATCCAGCGTTACACCTCTGCAGAACCACGGAGGAACTAGACTTATGTTTCAACGGTAAATGAGGCTGGAATGTTTTAACAAAACAACGCAATTTTATGGGGAAAATTCATAAACTAATTATCTAAAAATGACTCCTTAATTAATCTACAAAAATTTAAGGGCAGTTACTCAAAAATGACTAAGAGTTTTCCTTCAGTTTACAGCTCTATCCTGCGGCTGAGAGACTAATTGAGCCCTGAAATACGGGCCATATTCAATTGTAATTTAATTGTTAGGACATCACGTTTTAACCCAGGAGATAGGAGAAATAAGAGTTTCACTCACAAGACTTGGCTGTAGGTCCACGTTTCAGCGGGTCGATACCGGCCGAGTTGGGAGTTAGGACGTCGGAGGAAGCGGCTGCTGCGATGCTTCCTCACAGCCGTGGAAGTGTAAACTCAGCAGGGGGCCCTTCAAGGAGACACTTGCAGCCGTGGGTGGTTTGTCTCAGGGCGGCGTGAAAAGTCCTTGGAAAAGAATCCAAATTTTGAGGTCTCTTGTAGCGGGATTGACCCCCCAAAAAACTGAAGGTAAATCTTCTCAGTCTCTGTTCACTTTAAACTAGGCAAATTAAAGGTCCACTTTAATGGCGTGAAAAGTCATGAAAAAAAATATTAGAAAAACATTTACTAGGATAAGAATGGCTTCTGAGGTGAAGGAAAAAGTTTGAGAATTTGATTCTCTAAAAGGGACGAGCTCTAAAGAAAAATGGTTTCTCCTCAGTGACCAGAATATAACGAAAGACTTGACGAACACACAGAGAATAAAATAAAACTTCACAGGGCCTTGAAACGGTGGAATAAAATCTTCTTCTGAGATCTAGATTACTATTCTGCTTCTTTAATCTTAATTTAGTTCCTAATCCTTCTCAAAATCTCTTTCTTTCTTCTTTCTGTGTTTCTAATTCTTAATCTTATCACCGCTTTGCTGTTCTAATCTTCCTGCCTGTTGTCTCTACTTCTACTTTTCCTTAACTCAACTAAACTCAAATCTAACTTCTCTCTTTTAAAGTTACCTCGCTGGGTCGTAAAACTGATGATGTCAGTCGCGAGACTAACCAATCGACTTTTTCAGAAGCAGTTTGAAATGGCTGCTATCCAATGTGAGAACACTTCTTTGTTTGAGAGCAGCCAATCAAATGAAGACACCATCCCATGAAATTTCAGAGGGAGAATCAACACTCAGTCAGTTCTTATGAAATAAATGCTCAATATAAAATCTAACTAAATTAAATGACTTGGCTAATATATGGTGATCATGCATTTATATCACTACTCCAATATGTGTTTGAATAACACTGATGAATATAACATTTCTTATACATAATTATAATACATGCATTCACATTTAGATCAACTTGCAGCAAAACATGCAGCAAACCATGGTTGGTGATAAAAGAGGGATGATTTTCAGTGTCCTTAGGATCCAGAGGATAAGCTGAAAGAAACTTAATATTTAGAACAAATTAAAAGTCATCCTACATACTGAAAACACATTCCGTAGGTATCCGCTAGGAGGTACTGTTGAGCTGTAGATGATTTCCTTTAGTATCTGGGCGAAGGTACCTGGACAGCATCGGCTATAAACCCGTCAGATTAAGTGGTTTATGACTCTTTTAAGAACATTGGTTTCCCGTGAAAAGGTACGTTATCAAATGCAGTGTTCACGTTGAGAGGTCTGGTCTCCTGAGTTTTATGTTCCTTTGAGCCTTTAAAAGCAAATTCTGATCCTTACAATCTCTGCAAGAGGCAACTGTTTACATTGGGGTCCTGGGAAAGCAAGCATCTTTGGTCAGGCCTGGAAGAGGCCTGCATGAGTCGACATAAAAGCCAGTGATATTCCTGAAAAGGCAGAAAATTGATATTCCTGTGTAATGAATAAAATGAAATTCCTGTACACTGAAGAGAAGTGATCTTCTGTCTTGGTTTTGAGGAGACAATGATGCTACAAGTGTTTAGGAATCCGTAGAGTCACAAATTTATGAGGAAAAATTTGAAAAAGTTGCAATTTAACAAAAAGCAAATATATGAGTAAATAAATAAATGTATGAGAAAAAAGTTGCAAATTTAGCAGAAAAAGTTGCAGGATTACAGTAAAAAGTCACAAATTTATGAGGAAGTTTCAAATTTTCACAAAAAATGTATCAAATTAGGGGAAAAGTCAAACTTCCAATAAAACAGCAAATTAATGAGGAAAAAAAAGTAGAAAACAGGTGAACAGCTAAAGTCCATGTGGGCAAACACAGATGTGAGCATATGGGCCAACCAATATGGACCCATCAGACAGCAGACTGAACCTTTGGTGGGACCCACATGGACATGCAGGCTGGGAATCAACCCACCTGCTGGTCTCTGTGGGTTGCGTCCACAGCTGCTCCTCCGCTCTGTCAATCCTCACCTAAGTTCTGGCGCATAAATTTACAGCCTTTTATTGCTAAATTTTCCATTTTTTTTGGTCAGTTTGTCAGTTTATACCTGCATTAATTTGGACCTCTGTTTCTGCGCAGGAGCGGCGTTTTCCTGATCTCACCTTCACCTCGCCCTCTGCCAGTAAACGTCGTCACCATGCTTCTAGCAAGCCTCAGCAAGAACCCCGTCCGGATCCAGTTCTGAGTAGCCGCACAAACTCTGTCTCCCAGCCAGCTGTAGCCTCTGCGTCTCATCAGAGGGGTAAGACAGCAATCCCCTCCGGATTGTCTGTTTCTCGTCCCTGGACCACCTCTGCTGCTCCTCCCCCTTCATCAACGCTCTCCCCGGCTGCTGTGAGCTCCACAAGTCTGACTCCAGCTGTTCCCGTTCCTGATCGGGTGCAAGTGGCTCATCCTCATCTTCCCAGGGTGGCCTCTGTCACCATCGAAAGGGGGAAGGGAAGAACCAAGCCCGCTACAGCAGGCACCATTGGCCCTCTGGAGGAAAGGCAAGTGCAATTTCATTCTTCTCCTCCTTATTGTGATTTGCCTTGTCTGACTCCTGGGGGTGGAGTTCGGGGTTCACAGTCTCCCGAGCTTCCTCCACCTGCTGTAGCCAGTAATTATGAACCTGCTACCTCTGTGTCTCCTTCCCCTGAGTGTTCCCAGGTGCCAGGACTACACCGTCAGAAGAGGAGGGAGCCTGTGGCCCTGGAGAGCCTGGTTCCAGCCCCGCAGCCACAACATGGGCAGAGGAGGAGGGCGGACTGCCAATTGGAGCCTGCGCCGACAAGCAAGTGTCCCCAGGCCTCCACGGAGGAACAGTCCAACCCAGCAGGTCACGGATCCCCTGCCACCACGCCATGCGGGCCTTTGGCATGGACGTCAGCGTTAGGGAATCCCCATACTGTGGATGCCATCATGCCAGCTGTGGCGCCAACCGCATTCGAGTGGGAGCCAGAAGTGGACCTTCAACTTGCTGAACCTGGATTGCCAAAGTCCTGGACGGCGGTGGAACCCGAGATCAGGCAAGTGCTCTATTTTGTCTTCCTCCTTTCTATTCTGGAGCATTTTTTTAAAAAATTTATTTTACCTTTATTTAACCAGGAAAAAACCCATTGACATTAAAAATCTCTTTTTCAAGGGGGTCCTGGCCAAGAGGCAGCAAAAAAAAAAAAAAAAAAAAAAAAATCACAAATGCACTTAAAATGACATACAAATCATATAAAACAGTTACAAATTAGTGAGGCCGTCTCAGATGTTCTCAAACTGGATTTAAAGTCGTTCAATGAAACAAGTTCCATTAATTTCCAGTCTTTTTGCAACATGTTCCATGTAGAGGGGGCTGAGAACATGAAAGCTTTTTCCCAGCTCAGTACGGGCAAATGGAACAGAAAGCAACAAATAATCATTAGAACGCAGACCATAAGAATCAACACTTCTCAGTGTGATCAAATTACAAATTTAAGGGGGCAACAGTCCAAGCATGGCCTTGTAAATAAAAATGTACCAGTGAGTCAACCTCCTGGTGGACAAAGAGGGCCATCCCACTCTAGAATACAGTTCACAGTGATGGGTCAAGGCTCTACAATTTGTAACAAACCTCAAAACAGCATGATATACAGAGTCAATCTTACTCAGACACTGAGCTGAAGCGTTCATATACAAGAGGTCTCCATAATCTAAAATAGATAAAAAAGTTGCAGTAACAAGACGCTTTTTAACCTCAAAAGAAAAACAATATTTATTTCGAAATAAAAAAAACAGTTTCAGTTTAAGTTTCTTCACAAGATTTTCAACATGGAGCTTAAAAGTCAGAGCGTCATCAAGCAAGATACCAAGATACTTATACGAGTGAACCACCTCAATTTCATTTCCCTCAAAAGTGGACACTGTGGGAAAAATTTGTGGACTCTTCCTAAAATTTGAAAACCACATCAGTTTAGTTTTGTCAGCATTAAGGACTAGTTTTAGCTGCAGAAGTGTGTGCTGCACCACATTAAAAGCTTTCTGCAGAGAAGCAACAGCATTAGCAGGGGAAGAGCCAAAGCAGTAAATAATTGTGTCATCAGCATAAAAATGCAAACTAGCATCAGACACATTTTGTCCTAAATCATTAATGTACATAATGAATAGGAGGGGTCCTAATACAGAACCCTGTGGCACCCCCTTGTGGACACTGACAATTTCAGAACACAAACCCTCATATTTAATACATTGGGTCTTGTCACTCAAATAATTTGCGAACCAGGAGACTACATGTTCCGACAGTCCCAAAATTTTTGCCTGTCTCTCGGGGAGACGGGCCGGGTGCAGCCGTCCGCTGCATCCAAGCTTTTCTCTCCAGGTTCTGCTGCTGCCAGTGATCCTGATCCCGGTTTTCTTTTGTCTCCTGAGCCTTATCCCAGGGTCACCGGTGACAAGTCGGTTTCGGTCGCTGTCCTGGAGGTTCCGGGTTCGGAGGTCATCCCTGGTGCTGCTCCGGCCCAGTCGGAGTCCGTCGTGGGTGCAACTCTGATCCAGTCGGGGCCCGTCGTGGGTGCAGCGTGGTTCCGCCTGGGATCCAGCAGGAACACAACGTCAGTCCGAGTGGAGTTCGGAGAAGGAGCTGCAGATTCTTTGCTGATCGACGCCGGACTGGTCCCTCATCTCCCCTCCCCCACCGATGGGTGCCGCTGGGATTCCCTGTTTTCAGCTCGGCTTCCCCTCGCTGTCCCTCTTAGTAGGGAGGCCACCTCCGAGCTCTTCCCTTCGGTCCTGGTGGCCTATTGACGCGGGTCAGCCGCCTGGGGAACTGCTTCGTCGGTTTGGGGTACTGGGTCGGCCACCCGACAAACTGGACTCTTTGTTCGGTGATCTGGTCTGGCCGCCAGAGGTACTGTTTCTCCGGGCCTGGGACTGGGGTAGACCACCCAAAGTCATCCTTTTTCCCTTGCCAGCGATCTGGACGCAGGTAGGACACCAGAACTAATTGGTTTCTGTTTGTTGTTTTGTTGTGCTCTGCCTGCCGTCATCCCTGTGTTTTTGGTTTTTTTTTTCCTCCCCATTCTCTGTAAATTTTTTTGATGCTCTCGTGTTTTGTCATTTTGACTATTTGGAACTGTGTTTATATCGCCGCTCTTTAGCGTGTGTTTTTTCTTTTTCCCTTTTCGCTGTCATTTTTGGGACTGTATATTTGTGTACTGTCTGTATTTTGCCGCTTATTAGTGTGTTTTCTTTTTTTTCTCTTCCTTTTTTGTGTGAGATGCTGTGTAATTGCTTCCATTGTTATGTCTCGGTATTTTCACCTATGCATTATGGAGTATATTTGTGGTTTTGTTTTTTTTCCCCATTGCTCTGTTTGTAGCACCGTGTTCTTGTTTATTGGCCCTTTTCATTTTTTCCCGGTTCCCTTCCTTGGTGGGTTTTTTTTTTTTTTCTGGTTCTCACCCTCCTGCCCCCCCCCCCCCAACCACCCACCCACCCACCCTGGGTGGGCCTTCGTAGCCTTCTGGGTGGGGGGGGGGGAGGCTGGGGTGTTACACTGCGCCTAGAGTGCAGCGTTTGGGGGGGGGGGGTACTGTCGTGGTCTGAGCACTGATATCGTCCGCGCTCGGGTCATGCAGTATTTTCCTCCCGCTCTGTGTTAGTTTTACTTATGGCCTTCCCTGGCTCTTATTCTGACAGCATCTCTGCAGGACGTCCGGCTGTCAAAGCCGAGCTCCACGGTGACAGCTGTCATTCCACTGATGACGTCCTCATCAGCTGGTTAATCCTCTAGCCCTATTTAAGGGAGCAGCTATGGTTACTCCGGGCTGCCACCTCTCACACGCATAACGCTGGTCTCCCCAATGTTTGGCTGGAGTCCCTATTCCCTGACTCCAGTCACGCTCATGTTCTCCTTATTCTCAGTAAGTTTACTCCCATTATCCTGAGTGTATTATTAATGTGCCTTTGCTGTAGTCGTTATTTGTGTTTTGCCCCACGTGGCTCTTTATTTTCCTATAGTGTGTCTTCCTCTAATAAATATGCAAACTCACTGGCTGCCTATAGCATCTCATTAGTGGTCCGCGAGGACCACCCATGACAAGTCCGGTGTTATAATTGTCAAAGATATGGACACACAGCTAAAACTTGTAGATGGAGAAGAAGGTGTACAAGATGTGGGGGCGACCACCAGTATGGAGAGTAACCAAGAAATGCCAAAATGTTGTAACTGTGGCGGCAGCCGTAGTGTGGCCTACGGAGGCTGTGAAAGGATGATGAAAGAAAGAGAAATTCAGCAGGTCAGAGTGCAGAATAAAATCTCCTATGCTGAAACAGTGAAAATGATGAACCAGAGAGGAGGGAATGGGCAAAGGACTTGGGGGAGGCTGCTTGTAAGGGAAAGAGAACTTGGACAGAATGGGAAAATCCAGGTTGATCTGAAGAAACTGGTTATTTTTATAGCAGGAGTTGTGAATGCCACAATGGAAGTCAAGTCTAAAACTGAGAGAATTCAAATAATAGTGAAAGCAGCAGCTCATCATCTTGGTTTCAGTGGATTAACTTGGGAGGAGGTGAGGAATGATCTTAGTAGTCAGATGAGTCAGGATCAAGCATGGCTTGGATAGGAATTGCATTAATGGTCTTTTTGGTTCAATGGAAAGCGAGAAGCTTGCTGGCTAATGGACAGAAATTCAAAAGGTATATTGAGGAGCTTTCAGACAAACCAGATGTTATCTGTGTCCAGGAGACATGGCTGAAACCCAATCTGAATTTTAAAATAGTGGGATATGTCTCAATTCGGAATGATAGAAGGGAGGGAATGGGAGGTGGATGTGCAACATTTGTGAGGGAGGGAATTCAGTTCAGAGAGACAGGTAAAGGTGCTGAGCTGGAATATGTGATAGTTGAAATTTGAACAAAAGAGGGGGAATTAATAGTCGTAAATTTTTATAATCCTTGTAAGAAGTTGATATTGAATCAATTATCTCAGATGGAGGGGATCGATGGAAGCAGGGTGGTAATATGTGGGGACTTTAATGTCCATAATGTATTATGGGAGCCAAATCATACAGACATAAATGGTGAGACAATTGAAGAACTTTTGGAAGAGGATAATCTAGTATGTTTAAATAATGGCAGAGCAACTTGAATTGATGTACATATGGGGAGTGGTTCAGTTCTTGACTTAACTTTGGTGACGAGTAATGTTGCAGGTGTGTGTGAGTGGGAAGTTTTAGAGGAGTCCTCTGTAGGAGTGCATTCCCAGTGCATTGTAATATTTTCATTTCAGTGTATAGGGTAAGTGATCATAAAAAAGGGAGATGGGTTTTTAGCACTGCTAATTGGAAACTATTTAAATTTGTCAGTGAGAGAGACTTACCCCAAGTAGATGTTAATGAAGACATTGAGAGTGGAGAATAATGTTAAAACTATTTTTCTTGAAGCAGCTAATCAATCCATCTCTAAAAGTAAAGGTAAAATGTTAAGGAAAGCAGTGCCTTGGTGGAGAGATGAGTGCACTAAAACCATTAAAGAGAGGAATAAGGCACTTAGGGTCTTAAGAAGACCTCAAAATTGGCAAAACTTGGTTAATTATAAAAGGGCACTAGCAAAAGCCTGGAAAACTATCTGGAGGGCTAAGAGAGAAAGCTGGCAGAGAAACCGTTGTACTATAGCTAGATCAACAGCTGTGGGGGATGTATGGAGTATGATCAAGGCTATGAGGGGAGTTAGGAGGGAATGGCAGTATCCAGTACTAAAAAGTGGGGGAGTGACTGCAGTAATTGATGAGGAAAAAGCAACAATGATAGCAAAGACTCTGACTCAAATTCATATCTCAAGCAATTTGACTGAAAAAGGTAAAAGAGGAAGAAATAGGACGAACAATGACAATCTTTGGTTTTGTTGACTTGTTGACTAGCTTAGTGTGGAGTAGGGTTGGTGGGGAATCTTTGTGAGGATATCGGCTGATGGCCTAAATAGGTCTGGAATGGTATTCTTGCACTGCCCCTTCAATCCCTGACAGGATGATGGGGAGGAAGGCTGACTGTGATGGCAGCATAGATGCTAGTGAGGGGGACGAAAGGGGGGAGAATGAGTGGGAAGAGGTTGGAAGAAAGAAAAAGGGCATGAGTAGCCACAAAAAGGAAGGAAAGTGATGTGTCTAGTGCAGGAAAATCAGAAAGCGAGAGAGAGGGAGGTGAGGACAGGGCAAAACTATTAATGTAGTGATAAGGTTTGAGGGAGAAGAAGGTGTTAAGAAGATTAACCCGATAAAACTAACAAAAATCATTAGGGAGCAGGGGAGGGAAGTGAAATACGCTCGAGTATTGGGAGATGGTAACTTATTAATTGGCTGTAACACAGATGTAGAGGTGGAAAAGGCACGAAGGCTGACTGGTATTGACAAAGTTAAAGTGGTGAGGGTGGTTAGAGTTGGGGAACGGAGGTCCACTGGCTATAAAGAAGTGATATCAAGTATCCCTCTGAGTGTAAACGTGAACAAATTGCTTGAAAATTTGAAGGCAGGTCATAATTCAGTGAGGAGTGTGAAAAGAATGATGAGGGGGTGGAAAAGACTGTCAGACTGTACAACCTAAGCAGGGCTGCTCGCAGAGATAGCAAAAAGACGTGACAACCTAATAGTTTTGAATGCAAAAGACGCAATAAACTTACACAATGGTCCCCTCAGGTATACAACTAGGAAAATACCAGTCGCTATGGAGGGTGAGAATATGTATGGGTACATAATCATACCATGTAGGATAACTAAGTAGACAGTTGTGCTGTTTCATCCCATCTAGCTACAATGCTCCGCACTGTGTGTGTTTATACGTTTACATATTTATTCCATCTAGCTACAATGCTCCACACTGTGTTTATATATACAGTATATATATATATATATATATATATATATATATATAAACTGTATATAATCCATCTAGCAACAATGCTCCACACTGTGTGTTTATATATTTACATATTTATTCCATCTAGCAACAATGCTCCACACTGTGTGTGTTTATATATTTACATATTTATTCATTCTAGCTACAATGCTCCGCACTGTGTGTGTTTATATATATATATTTATATATTTACTCCATCTAGCAACAATGCTCCACACTGTGTGTGCTTATATATTTACATATTTATTCCATCTAGCTACAATACTCCGCACTGTGTGTTTATATGTTCATATATTTACTCCATCTAGCAACAATGCTCCACACTGTGTGTGTTTATATATTTACATATTTATTCATTCTAGCTACAATGCTCCGCACTGTGTGTGTTTATATATATATATTTATATATTTACTCCATCTAGCAACAATGCTCCACACTGTGTGTGCTTATATATTTACATATTTATTCCATCTAGCAACAATGCTCCACACTGTGTGTTTATATGTCTACATATTTATTCCATCTAGCTACAATGCTCCGCACTGTGTGTTTATATATTCATATATTTACTCCATCTAGCTACAATGCTCCGCACTGTGTGTTTATATATTCATATATTTATTCCATCTAGCTACAATGCTCCGCACTGTGTGTTTATATATTCATATATTTATTCCATCTAGCTACAATGCTCCGCACTGTGTGTTTATATATTCATATATTTACTCCATCTAGCTACAGTGCTCCGCACTGTGTGTTTATATATCTACATATTATTTCATCTAGCTACAATAATCCGCACTGTGTTTATATATTTATATATCTATCCCATCTAGCTACAATGCTCTGCACTGTGTGTCTATATATATTTATATTTATATGTACATATGTATACTTGCTGCTCTTGTTTTTTTCTCTTGCCTTCTGATTGTTGATCTGAGTGTTGCTATCCCTGTGCTGTTGCAATCCTGGAATTTCCCCATTGTGGGACTAATAAAGGCTTCTCTTATCTTAAAAAGTAGAGACAGAGTCAATTCTGATAGAGTTTGAAGGACGAGAACTGCCAAAAGAGGTGTACTTTGGGTTTCTAAGGTACAGGGTGAGGGAATATGCTCCAAAGCCAGTGAGATGTTTTAACTGTCAGAAATTTGGGCACGTGGCTAAAGTATGTAAAGGGAAAAAGAGGTGCGCCCAGTGTGGTGGAGAGCATGAGTATGGAAAGTGTGGAGGAGTGAAACCTAGATGCTGTAACTGTGGAGGAGACCACAGTGTAGCATACTGGGGATGTGAGGTATTGAGGAAAGAGGCAGAGGTGCAGGAGATAAGAGTGAGGGAGAAAATCTCGTATGCAGAGGCGGTTAAGTTGGCAGGGGATGAGAAGCACAATAAGGAATCAGGAGGGAGCAGAGAAAAAGTGGTAACAAAGGAACAGCAAAACAAGACAGACGCTCGGTTAGAAAAGAAACTGGTGATCTTTATTGCAGGAGTGTTAAATGCAACACATGGAATTAAATCTTAAACTGAAAGGATCCAAGTTATTGTGAAAGCTGCAGAACATCACTTAGATATGAAAGGATTAAAATGGGAAGAGATAAATGATGAGCTCAGGGTGCGCTCCAGCCAAGAGACAACATGTGTAGGTTGATACTGTTAATAATGCTAATCCTCCAGTGGAATGCGAGAAGCCTGATAACAAACGGTCAAGAGTTCAAACAATTTGTGCTAAGCCGGAAGGAAAAGCCAGATGTAGTGTGCATTCAGGAGTCCTGGCTAAAACCTCACTTGGACTTTATTTTATATGGGTATGTGGCAGTGAGACGAGATAGACAAGAGAGGGGAGGAGAATGCATTACTTTTATTAAGCATGGTATTCAGTATAAAATCGTCAGAATCGGGGATGAACAAGAATACAGTGGGGCAAAAAAGTATTTAGTCAGCCACCAATTGTGCAAGTTCTCCCACTTAAAAGATGAGAGAGTTCTCCAATTTTCATCATAGGTATACCTCAACTATGAGAGACAAAATGAAAAAAAAAAATCCAGAAAATCACATTGAAGGATTTTTAATGAATTAATTGGTAAATTCCTCAGTAAAATAAGTATTTGGTCACCTACAAAAAAGCAAGATTTCTGGCTCTCACAGACCTGTAACTTCTTCTTTAAGAGGCTCCTCTGTCCTCCACTCATTACCTGTATTAATGGCACCTGTTTGAACTCGTTATCAGTATAAAAGACACCTGTCCACAACCTCAAATAGTCAGACTCCAAACTCCACTATGGCCAAGACCAAAGAGCTGTCAAAGGACACCAGAAACAAAACTGTAGACCTGCACCAGGCTGGGAAGACTGAATCCGCAATAGGTAAGCAGCTTGGTGTGAAGAAATCAACTGTGGGAGCAATTATTAGAAAATGGAAGACATACAAGACCACTGATAATCTCCCTCGATCTGGGGCTCCACACAAGATCTCACCCCGTGAGGTCAAAATGATCACAAGAACAGTGAGCAAAAATCCCAGAACCACATGGGGGGACCTAGTGAATGACCTGCAGAGAGCTGGGACAAAAGTAACAAAGGCTACATCAGAAACACACTACGCCGCCAGGGACTCAAATCCTGCAGTGCCAGACGTGTCCCCCTGCTTAAGCCAGTACATGTCCAGGCCCGTCTGAAGTTTGCTAGAGAGCATTTGGATGATCCAGAAGAGGATTGGGAGAATGTCATATGGTCAGATGAAACCAAAATAGAACTTTTTGGTAAAAACTCAACTTGTCGTGTTTGGAGGAGAAAGAACACCATACCTACTGTGAAGCATGGGAGTGGAAACATCATGCTTTGGGGCTGTTTTTCTGCAAAGGGACCAGGACGACTGATCCGTGTAAAGGAAAGAATGAATGGGGCCATGTATCGTGAGATTTTGAGTGAAAACCTCCTTCCACCAGCAAGGGCATTGAAGATGAAACGTGGCTGGGTCTTTCAGCATGACAATGATCCCAAACACACCGCCCGGGCAACAAAGGAGTGGCTTCGTAAGAAGCATTTCAAGGTCCTGGAGTGGCCTAGCCAGTCTCCAGATCTCAACCCCATAGAAAATCTTTGGAGGGAGTTGAAAGTCTGTGTTGCCCAGCGACAGCCCCAAAACATCACTGCTCTAGAGGAGATCTGCATAGAGGAATGGGCCAAAATACCAGCAACAGTGTGTGAAAACCTTGTGAAATCTTACAGAAAACGTTTGACCTCTGTCATTGCCAACAAAGGGTATATAACAAAGTATTGAGATGAACTTTTGTTATTGACCAAATACTTATTTTAAACTCGAGGAAGTGGATGGACAGAGCAGCAGAAATATTGTATGGTGTGGCGACTTTCATGGACACGGCACATTATGGGGAAGTGGGAAAACAGATGCTAATGGCCAAGTAATTGAAGAATGGCTTGATGTGAAGAATATGGTGTGTATAAATAGTGGCAGTTGCACAAGAATTGAAATAAACTCCAGGAAAGAGTCTACTTTGGACCGAACATTGGTGTCTAGCACCATTGCAACAAAGTGCAGTTGGACAGTAAATAAGGAAAGGACAATAGGAAGTGATCATTACCCACTCTGGTGCAAAATAAGTATAGCCATTCCAAATGAGACAAGGAATGCAGGTGGGAGATGGAGGCAAGAGAGAGCTGACTGGGGAAAATTTATGGAAGAAAGTAATAACTATTTAAGGCAAAAATGATTATAATATGAGCATTGATGCATTAGACAGTAGTATAAAGGAAGGCACAATTTCAGCTGCACTAGCATCCATCCCTAAATGTAAAGGCAGTAGATAGAATAAAGTAGTTCTATGGTGGAGTGATGAGTATAAGGAAGCAGTAAAGAAAAGGAATAAAGCATTCAAACTAGTCAAAAGAACTCAATTTTCAACATATGGTCCAGTATAAACAGGCACAGGCAGTAGTAAGGAGGACAATAAGGCAGGCAAAAAAGGCATGATGACTTAACTTTATCCATTATCACAACTTGACTAACTAAAATTATTATAAATCAAATAAATTACATTCAGAGGCAACTTACTCCGGACCCATTTTAATTTATTTATTTGCGTGTATGTGCCACCATCATGTACTTTTGCAGCTTTAATAATTTTTTTTTCAGACAAAACTAAGAAACTCCGTAGTAATTTAAACAAAAGAAACGATGATCTGATACGCTATTATGTTTCCAGTTAACACAACTTGGCACCTTCATTTAGCATTTGCCGTTTTATAATTAGACATGGTGTTAATGCTACTCGCCTCCTATTAAAACGAAGTTAGCGGACTATCCTCTCTGACACAGCAGGATGGAAAACAGTCCCACATCCTCCCTGGCAAACGGGAGTAGCGGGCTAGTGGCTATTTGACCAAACTGGGAGTTCAGAGGTGGAAAAGAAGTTCAAAAGGTGGATTGTCCTCTCCGGGTTGGGGACAGGCTCCTGCCCCAAGTGGAGGAGTTTAAGTATCTTGGGGTCTTGTTCACGATTGAGGGGAAAATGGAGAGAGATCGACAGACGGATTGGAGCAGCATCTGCAGTGATGCGGACATTGTACCGGTCTGTTGTGGTGAAGAGGGAGCTGAGTTCTAAGGCAAAGCTGTCGATTTACCAGTCAATCTACGTTCCTACTCTCACCTATGGTCACGAGCTTTGGGTAATGACCGAAAGAACGAGATCGCGGATACAAGCGGCTGAAGTGAGCTTTCTCCGTAGGATTGCTGGACTCACCCTCAGAGATAGGGTGAGGAGCTCAGTCATCTGGGAGAGGCTCACAGTAGAACCGCTGCTCCTCCACATTGAAAGGAGTCAGTTGAGGTGGTATGGGCATCTGATTAGGATGCCTCCTGGACACCTCCCACTTGAGGTGTTTCAGGCACGTCCCACTGGGAGGAGACCCCGGGGCAGACCCTGGACTCGGTGGAGAGACTATGTCTCCCAGCTGGTCTGGGAACGCCTTGGTATCCCCTCTGAAGAGCTAGAGCAGGTGGCTGGGGAGAGGGAAGTCTGGGCTTCTCTGCTTGAACTGCTGCCTCCGCGACCCGGACCTCCAGAAAAGCAGTAGAAGATGGATGGATGGATGGATGGATGGGAGTTCAGAGTTAGCAACAACCAGAGCACGTAACCACACACCACACATGCTGCGTGCACTGCGCGGGAAAGGCGAGGCGCTGACAAGTAGTGCGAGAGCTTTGCTCAAGAAATGGGAAGAGCAGACAGTGGAATGATTTCTTGAATAAACTGAAATGAAAGACAATTCGGTTTCGTTATTCAAGTCTCCCCACACTGGTGACCCCGCAGACGCACACGCTTTGTGCGACGCAACCTTCTGGTCTGGACAACCACGCTGGCGACCCGACGCTGAAAAGAACACGCTGCCAGCAAACGCAGCACCCGGCAGTGATTCTCCGACGACGAGCGAACGCGGCAGCCCGACTGATCTGCCCTTCCTTTCTGCTTCAGGGAGACTTTGACGCTCTTCGGAGACCACCCACGACCGGGAAAGCTGAGGAAATTTCATGGTGAGGTCTGCACGCCTAGATCGGCACATCCACGCTGGACCGGCCGCTCTCACGGCTCCTGACACACGATTCTGTGTCTCCATACGAGAGCGCACACACCTTGCCCTCTCTCCACGACGGCGGCCCATGGCCGACGGAGAACGCGTGGACCTGAACGCACCATGACCCGGCACGAGCGACGACCAACAGCCCGAACAGGGGAGACAATCGGCGCCGACTGCGCAGATCTCCATCAAGCCCCCTGACCCTGATTCGCCTCGCGACAGCGGACCGGCCATGCACAGAAGCCTCGCATCAGAACAGCGCAGCTGGAAGGCACGTGGCCGCAGCGCGTGCCACGCACCAGAGACAAGCTGGCTCTACAGACTTATACATCATCCTCCGCCGCTGCACACGGCTCTTCAGGACTGCTCACACACCTGAAGCACACACGCAGCCCGCACACAGGATTTGGTGTAAGTCTCAGCCACGGCGCACGACGGGAATCCAGCCGTCAGCTGTCCCCGAGGGCTTTAGGGCCGCGAACGCACCTAAAGCCTAAACGCCAAGTCCCTCACATAGCTTCAGCTCCTGTTTTTCTTCATTGCCGGACTGAATCGCGAGAGGAATCAGAGACTAACTTTTCTTCCCACAGCCATGGACATCCCCCGCCACTTGCAACCCCCACCCTCCTCCCTTCCCCGGCACAGACTTTCCCCGCAGCTCGCCACCAAAGCGGGACTACCGAGGTCTCAGCTCCCCGCTAAGCCCTCTGGGGGGGGAGTGTATGGGGTACCCCCCCACAGCAGCCATGGACAAACACAGCGCTCGACTAGAGCAATTAACAGGACAGTGAGATGTGTGTGTTGAGATCAATAGGCAGCCTTCCTGTGCTTAGTTCAGGCACCAGCATCCTGTGGATATGTATGACGCAAATGCAAACATTCATGCTTCCTGCTCGCATTGTGGTACAAATGTCACATGTCTGAATGCATTTCCTTTGATGATAAAATGCCTTTGATGTATTGTCCGTTGCTGGGTATTTAAGTGGCTGAATTCATATGTTCACCCTCTGTTCTTCTTCTGACTGCTTCTGACTACAGCTCATGAGAGCCTGAGAGCGATCCCCAGCATGCTTATACAGCAGCTGGGGTGAGCTCCGTGATGGCGATGATTTGATCAATAAACTTCATTAAAACTCCAGACGCCGTGTCTTATTTTAACATCGCCACAGTATGTGCATTTTAAATATCGATATAAACGACAGATGGTTTTACATCTTCATCTCGCACAAATCTACTTCTAGACTATAAGAACACATTTATAAGCAGCAGAGCAGCAGTATCATTTAATTTATTTCAGGCAATTGAATAGGATGTTTGTTCTATGTAATATTTCAGTTGTTGTAGGGTGAAAAAAGCATTTTATCCAGATATACCTGAACCCAAGCTGCCCAGTGATTGGTCCAGAACAAAGGAACAGTATCACAACAGTTCTGAATAAGCTCATTATGCATTTAGTGTTTTGATCTCATCTAGTTATTGACTTACTATATTAATTCTTTGGGGTGTCTTTCAGGGACTGTAGGATGTTAAACCATCTCCCCACAGTAAGGTCCACATTGTAAAAAAGCCACAGTTGGATTCTAGTAAAGAAGTGCTTGTTGTCATTCCTGAAGAAGATGAGGATGGTGATGGGCATAGGATGGGAGATGAGCTAATAGATATTGATGAACCAACATTGTTGCGCTACTACAACCAAGTGGTAGATGATCGTCCCATAAGGCCGTGGTTCCCTGACTCTTCTACTTCTTCCGCTTCTTTGGATTCAGCACATACCGATGTGACCTATACAGGGATCCAGACCTCAGGGTCTTCTTTGGTCTTCCAGCTGGAACATCAGGGCCCCTCTGAGAGCCACTAACCTCAGACTGACCAGTCTGTCAGTTGTGAAGGTGAAGGAGGAGGTTATAGGTCTCAAATGCAGCCTAGGGCACCCATTGATGAAATGGGTCAGTCTTTCTCTGGCCCTTTCTTAGAGCTCCAGGCTGCAAACAAAGCATAAAATGCAACAAATGAGTAAATAAGCAGAAAAAGCCATGAGGCCGAGTCTGGCAGAAATCTCCAGCACTCGGCTCATGGTGCTTAAGTTCCCTTGAGCATTGTTTTCTGCACAAATTAGGCATTTCTTACAAAACTGAGTGGCAAACTGGCTGAATCCATAAGCAGTAAAGGATCTGTTCAGCATAGAGATCATACCCGCCGCTGATACATGGGAAACCCCATGTAGCAGAGTGGAGGTGTCATGTCTGTCATGTGTTTTCTGCCTGGTAAAGGCAGAAGGAATGAAAACCACTCACAGAAATACGTTGTGCGTGCTTTATTGTGCAGAACAAAATATAACAGTCCAAACACAGCGAGTCAAGGGAGTGCAAGGAAGTCTCTAGGACACTCAATAGGACCGGTGAGTCAAACATGGGGAAAAAATGTTCCAAGGCAGATGGAACTGCAACAGAGGAACGGAGGAGGAGCCCGGAAAAGAGCCATCTGGAAAAATAGACAGCAGGGGTGAAACTGTTTGCACTCCCGAAGCTGGAGCTGTCCGAGTAAATCCGTGAAATCCACAGGCTGGAGAAACTGAAGGAGAAATAATCCGATGAAGGCTACTCCGCAATTCACCTCAATCACCCAACAATACACAATGGTGAACTGAGATCTTAAATACAGCAACAATAACAAGCAGAGTGTATGCCGGTGTGGAAGAGCATGAGTGGAAACACCTGTGTGAATGGATGTCTGCACCAGTGAGTGAGTGTGTATGTGTGAGTCAATGAGAATGCAGGTGAAGAGGTGTGTGTGTGTGTGTGTGTGTGTGTGTGTATACAGTTAAAAATAAAGACATCTGCCAACAAAGTAAGACTGCATTGCTTAATACAAGTAATCCATCCTAAAGCAAGCACAAATCCCAAAGAAAACTGCACAACAAAGAAATTACTGTCAAAACTATCCTGAGATAAAAACAGGCATCTAACACATTTCATCTCACCTAACTCCCCAGTTCAGTGTGACCTCATTACTGCCTTCAGCAAAAACACAAGTTAGTTCTTTCACACACATAGCAAACCCCAGACAATCACACACGTTAGTAAAACAATCCCAAAGTCGCTCAATAATAAGCAGATCTGACAATCCAAGGTTCTCACCATCAATCAACTTCTGCCACCCTGAAAACAAATTTGTTTTTTCCATCTTTGCCACTTACCGAGCACCATCATCTCTCCCGTGCACAAACCTGCCATTCCCTGTTAAACAAAAATCTCATTCTTGTCCTTTTGCACTTCACAACAACAAGAAAAAAACAACAACTTCGGCTTCTGCCCCACTGCCTGACTTCTGCCTTCTCGCTGTCTACCCCTCTGCTACAACAGTTACCCATTTTTCACCACAGTAAACTGTAAAACATTAAAAACACACACAATGACCAGACAAACAAACTGCAGTTATTTATTTAATGTATGCATTTTATTATACTTAGGTTATTTTAGCTTATATATATTTTAGGGGTTATTTTATTTCATGTTAGACTTGTTTTGAATTATGCCTTAAGGTATTTTGGTTGTTATTATCACATTAAAATTAATCCTTATATTAGCACTATTTATCTTTATTTTAAGGTTATCTCTTGTTGTAACCTTTATTCTTTATTTTTTGCCTTAGTAATTTTCTCTCTCTCTCTCTCTCTCTCGCCTGAGCAAGTTCCAGTTTGTCGGGACAAAGGCGGTGTATCACATCTGTGTGAAGGTTCTGAATCTGCGCTCTCTGAAGGATGTCACGGAGTCGAGGTGGGCGGGTTGTTTGGGGCCAGGGGTCTCCCCAAAGGGCAGCTGGCGGTGCATGTACAAGCAACCTATTGAGAAACGCACAGCAGATCTCCAGTGGAGGATTGTGCATGGGGCAATAGCCACAAATAAATACAGGGCACACCTTGATCCGACTGTGGGGGGGGGATGTTTGTTTTGTTCCCAAGTTGAGACCCTCAACCATTTGTTTGTCCACTGTTTTCGTTTATCTGGACTTTTTGAGATTTTGCGCGAGTGGTTTCGGGCTTTGGGTGAACGATTCTCTTTTGGTCTGTTCATTTACGGTCCGAAGTATAAGGTGGCAAGGAAGGCTGCCCACACTTTGATGAACTTCCTATCTGGGACTGCTAAGCTTGCCATCTGGCTGACGAGGAAAAATCGGGCAAGCAATGCTGGCAATGTGGATCCTGTGTCTGCTTTCAAGGTCTTGTTGAAAGTCAGACTCCGGGTGGAGTTCTCTTACTATCAAATGGTAGACAATCTGGAGGCGTTCATCAATAGATGGGCTGTAGGGAATGTTTTGTGTTCAGTGGGTCAGGGGGATGAGTTATGTTTGCACTTTTGAGATGTGACACACTTGGCAACTGATATTGGTCTTTCTGCAATTTTGAAATGTGCAATAAAGCCATTTTTTAAATCTCTCTCTCTCTCTCTCTCTCTCTCTCTCTCTCTCTCTCTCTCTCTCTCTAGGAAATAGGGAACTCCGTGGTCTATTGGACTTTTTTTTCGTTTTTCCATCGCTGCCCGCATAATAAATTCTTGTTTTTGGGGGAGGAGGATGGCGACCTTGGAAATGCCACCTCCATCATATCCGCCAGGGGGTGCGGATCGTTCCCCCGGACGACACTGTTACTGTGAAGGGGGTCCTTTTGGCTGTGCGGGCCCAGTGGGCCCTGCTGCGATCCGCTATGCGTCCAGGATGAATAGGGCTGTAGTTGTGTTTCTGGCTACTGAGGAGGATGTCCACGCTCTGGTTGCGAGCGGTATTGTAATCGGGGACGTGTCTGTCCAGGTGTCCCCCTTATCAGTTCCATCAACGCTTGTCACCGTCTCGGGTGTTCCACCTTTCATTACTGATGAGCAGTTGGCGGCGGAGCTCCGCAGATTCGGGAAGTTTGCGGGCCCGTTTAAACACGTCAGTTTGGGAATCAGGGAAGCCGACTTAGACCATGTGAGATCACTCAGGCGACAGGTGTTCATGTTTCTAGACTCGCCCACTCAGACTCTGGAAGTGTCCTTCCGGGTCAAACACGAGGACGGCTACTATAGCAAGTTATGCAAAAAGTACTGAAACACTGAACAGTTGGACATGTGCATTCAAAAGGTTAGAGAAGGCCAAATTAAGTTCACCAATAAAGGTTATAGTGTGGGAAGCCACTCAATAGTTTTCCCTCAGATTGAAGAGATGGCTGATCAAAGGTGCTGGGGGACAAGGGGAATTGTCATGGGGGGGTTGATATGTAAATACAGCACCTCAGGTAGTGGAGGAGGGGTAATATAAAAGAGAGTGCCTGCAACCTGTGTGGCTAATGTTTTTGATTCTGGTGGATGTGAGAGGAAGAGAATAAAGTTTCATCTACTCAGAACGCTCAGCCTGATTTTTCCTCTCTCCACAATCGTGCATTTTAGGTGCCTCCTGAAATTTTGCCCGAAAGCCGAATATCCCTCCATGTCCTCCTCCTGTTGTCCACTGCCAACTGCCACTATCCCGCTTCTGCACATGTCCAAACCATCTCAGCCTTGCCTCTCTTGCTTTGTCTCCAAACCGCTCAACCTGAGCTGTCCCTCTGATATATGCATTTCTAATCTTGTCCCTCCTACTCAATGCCAAAGAGATTCTAAGCATCTTCAACTCTGCCACCTCTAGCTTTGCCTCCTGTCTTTTTGTCTGCGCCACCATCTCCAAATCCTACATTATAGCAGGTCTAACTACAGTCTTGTAAATCTTCTCTGTCACTCTTGCTGCTACCCTTCTGTCACAAATCCCCCCTGACACTCGTCTTCACCCACTCCACCCTGCCTGCACTCTCTTCTTCACCTCTCTTGTGCATTTTCCATTGCTTTGGATGGTTGGCCACAGGTATTTAAACTCACCTCCCTTCACTACCTCTACTCCTTGCATCGTCACCGTTACACCTGCCTCCCTCTCATTCACACTCATATATTCTGTCTTCCTTCCTGACTGACATTCCTCTTCTCTCCAGAGCGTATCACCACCTCTCCAGGTTCTCTTCCACCTGTTCTCTACTCTCACTACAGATCACCATGTTGTCTGCAAACATCATGATCCACGGAGACTCCTGCCTGAACTCGTCTGTCAGCCTGTCCATCACCATGGAAAAAAAGAAGGGGCTCAGAGCTGATCCCTGATGTAATCCCACCCCCACCTTGAACCCATCTGTCACTCCTAGAGTACACCTCACCACCGTCTCACTGTCCTCATACATGTCCTGCACCACCCTCACATACTGTTCTGCCACTCCTGACTTTCTCATATAGTACCACATTTCCTCTCTTGGCACCCTATTATATGCTTTCTCTGGATAGATAGATAGATAGATAGATAGATAGATAGTTTATTTCGAACACAAAAAATATAACAAAAAAAAAACAAGCAAATAGCAAATGCAATAACGTTACAGTATACACTGTTCGAAAGGGAGAAGGAAGAAGTGAACACTTATTAATTCCAACTCCTCTTTTCCATTGATACACCCATTTGAATTTTATACAAATTACCACCTTTAAGACCCCAAGTAAACAATTTACTGTATTTTTTACAGATCAACATTAACACCCGTCCATTCTAACATACAATGAAGTCCATATATCAAAACCAGTCTCAAACGACACAGATACACACAGTGCTGTCCCACCCACCATTCCATAGTGTCCCATAATGTCCCAGAGTGGACATAATGAATCGTACATATAAATTCTACCCTTCTAACATATATTCTTTCAACAAATGGTGCTTATACCTCTTTTTAAATTGATTTCTGTTTGTACATAGTTTCAGTTCCGGCTCCAGACTGTTCCACAAATCCACCCCACAGACAGATATGCACATACTTTTCTTGGTTGTACGTATCTTGGGTTTTGTAAAGTTTAAGTCTCCTCTCAAATTATGATCGTTGTCTCTTTTTTTAAATATTTTTTGTACATTAGTTGGGAGTTGATTGTTAATCGCCCTGTACATTACTTGTGCTGTCTTAAATTTAACTAAATCGATGAACTTTATGACATGTGACTTCAAGAACAATGAATTGGTATGGTCTTTATATCCTGCATTGTTAATTATCCTTATAGCTCTTTTTTGTGATGTGCATATTGCTTGTAGGTTGGTCTTGTAGGTGTTTCCCCAGACTTCTACACAGTAGTTAAGATAAGGTAAAAACAGTGAATTGTACAATAAGACCAATGATTTATAGTCCAAGATGTGTCTTGTCTTCCCCAGTATGCCTATACATTTTGCTAATTTAGCCCGGATGTGACTGATGTGAGGTTTCCAGCAGATTTTACTGTCTAGCGTCACCCCCAGAAACTTATTTTCCTGCACTGTTTGTATTCTGGTATCATCTATCGTTACCATTATTTCATGATTTATTTTATAATTTCCAAACACCATAATCTTTGTTTTTTTTAGATTTAGAGATAATTTATTTTTGTTGAACCACTGTGTTAATTTTTTCATTTCAGTTGTGACCACCTCTAAAACCTGCTGCAAATTCTCACCAGTGCAAAGGATATTTGTGTCATCCGCAAACAAAATAAATTTCAGAATTTTTGATACTTGGCATATGTCATTTATATACAAGATAAAGAGTTTGGGTCCCAAAACTGACCCCTGGGGCACACCACAAGTGATGTCCATGCAGGGTGATTTGTGCTCTCCAATTTGTACAAATTGTTGTCTGTTACTTAAATAACTTTCCACCCAACTCAGTCCTACCCCTCTTATCCCATACCTTTCCAGTTTCCTTAGTAGAATTCTGTGGTCAATGGTGTCAAAAGCTTTCTTTAAGTCTATAAATACTCCTGCAGCAACCTTTTTTTTGTCTATACAACTAGTAATTTCTTCTATAAGTTCGATCAGTGCCAAAGATGTAGATTTATCTGCTCTAAAACCATACTGGCTATCTGTAAGGAGGTTGTGTTTTTCAATGAAATCATCCAGTCTCTTAGTGAATATTTTTTCAAGTATTTTGGAGAATTGTGAGAGTAAAGAGACTGGCCTGTAATTTGTGAAGCGATGACTGTCTCCTGTTTTGTAAAGAGGTGTTACTTTTGCTATTTTCATTTTGTCTGGAAATGTACCAGTTTGAAATGACAGGTTACAGATGTGGGTGAGTGGCTTAACAATTCCCTCAATTACTTTTTTCACTATTGTCATGTCAATTTCATTCCAGTCCGTTGATTTTTTGTTCTTAAATTTACTCACAGTCTCAATAATTTCCTTTTCAGTAACTGCACCCAAAAAGATTGTGTTTGGGTTTCTATCCTCTATTTCATTCACAGACCCACTGTGGTTTGTTTCCGGAGTTACTATTGATTTTGCTAATTCAGGACCAACGTTTACAAAAAATTTATTGAAACCACTGACCACATCTTCCATATTATTAATCAAACTGTCGTTTTCGATAAAATATTCTGGATAATTTGCATACTTAGGACGATTACTAGTAATCCCCTTGAGTACTTGCCATATTCCTCTTATGTTATTTTTGTTATCCTCTAGTATTCTGTTGTAATATTCTTTCTTACAGGTCCTCATTATAGTGGTAAGCTTATTTTTATATCTTTTATATTTGATCTCAGCTTCCACCATTCTGCATTTAATGAACTGTTTATATAATGTATTCTTCTTTTTACATGCTTTTATTAACCCCTTGGTGACCCAAGGAATATTTTTTTTTTGTTTGTTGTCTGTCACTGTATTGTTTTATAGGACAGTTTTTATTGTACAATGATTGAAATATTTGTAAAAATTTATCATATGCTCTATTTATGTAATTTTCATCATAAACTATCTTCCAATCTTGTATTAATAATTCCTTTGTCAGTAAATACATTGATTCTTCGGTTCTTATTCTTTTATATTTAATATTTTTGGTATACTTTTTCTTCCTATAATCACATTGATAGACAACAAAAATCGGCAGGTGGTCGCTGATATCATTCAATAAAAGCCCACTCCTGATAATATTTTCCAAAATGTTTGTGAATATGTTATCTATTAGTGTGGCACTGTGCGACGTGATTCTGCTAGGTCCTGTAATTGTTGGATGTAAGCCCATGCTGTACATTGTGTTGATAAATTCTTCTGTCAAACTATGTTGTTTTGAGTTCATCAGATCTATATTGAAATCCCCACAGATGAACATAACTTTATGAGTTAGTTTTGCGTACATTTTTTCCATCCAGTCCTTAAATAAGTCAATGTTTGATCCAGGTGTTCTATATACACAGCTCACTACTACATTCTTCACATTGTCCAGACAGATTTCTATTGTAATACATTCAAATAAATCATCCACAGTTACTGACAGATTTTCAACAACCTTGTATTTCAAGCTCTTGTCAACATAAATTGCAACTCCTCCTCCTTTTTTCACTTTTCTATTTATATAATTTAATTCATAGCCATCCATGGTAAAATCCACTCCTTTCTCTACACTGAGCCATGTCTCTGATATTGCCACAATATTGAATGGCTCTTTAAACTGATTTAAATAATCTTTAATGTTATTAAAGTTTGCATAGAGACTCCTGCTGTTGAAGTGGATCATAGAAATATTGAAATCAGTTGTGATCATTGTGTTGAACTGTTCATCTGTGTAATAATTACAGTCATTATTGATTGAGTTAAAAAGATTATTATCAGGGTCTATGTCATATTCTACGTCCTGTGGGTTGTGCTCTGTGTATTCAAAAACTTTCAGTTCCTGTTGTTCCTGTTTGTTGATTTTTTTGATTCATGCTGTAGAATGTTTTGTTGCAGATGAGTAAAATCCTTCAGCGTCCTATAGTTGTCTGAATTGTTGCTGTGACTCCAGTTCATATTTGTCCAGTTGCATAATATTACGGATGTTAATGACCTTGGCTTCTTCAGGCGATCCGTTTAATTTGATGAATATTTTACACAAAGACATAGTGCAACTCCTTCTGACCGTCTCTATACTTCTCCATCAGCACTCTCTGAGCAAACATTGTATCTGTAGTACTCTTTCTTGACATGAAACCATACTGCTGCTCACAGATTGTCACCTCTCCTCTTAACCTGGTTTCAACAACTTTCCCATATCTTCATAGTGTGGCTGATCAACTTTATGCCTCTGTAGTTACTACAGCTTTGAGCACTGCCTTTGTTCTATTCTTGAAAATTGGTACCAAAACACTTCTTCTCCACTCCTCAGGCATCCTCTTACTCTCCAAGATTCCATCCATCCATCCATCTTCTACCGCTTTTCCGGAGGTCCGGGTCGCGGAGGCAGCAGTTCAAGCAGAGAAGCCCAGACTTCCCTCTCCCCAGCCACCTGCTCCAGCTCTTCAGAGGGGATACCAAGGCGTTCCCAGACCAGCTGGGAGACATAGTCTCTCCACCGAGTCCAGGGTCTGCCCCGGGGTCTCCTCCCAGTGGGACGTGCCTGAAACACCTCAAGTGGGAGGCGTCCAGGAGGCATCCTAATCAGATGCCCATACCACCTCAACTGACTCCTTTCAATGTGGAGGAGCAGCGGTTCTACTCTGAGCCTCTCCCGGATGACTGAGCTCCTCACCCTATCTCTGAGGGTGAATCCAGCAATCCTACGGAGAAAGCTCATTTCAGCCGCTTGTATCCGCGATCTCGTTCTTTCGGTCATTACCCAAAGCTCGTGACCATAGGTGAGAGTAGGAACGTAGATTGACTGGTAAATCGACAGCTTTGCCTTAGAATTAAGCTCCCTCTTCACCACCTCCTCATGGATCGTCACCTTATCGTGGTGGGGGGGTTTGCGTGCCCCAGTGATCCCAGGAGCTATGTTGTCCAGGGGCAATTTGCCTCTGATAGGGTCTCCCAAGACAAACTGGTCCTGGGTGAAGGGCCAGACTAAGAACGATCCAACAGACTCTCATGATAAATTGTATATCAAGGATTCAGTGTACCCCGCCCGGTATGGGGTTACCGGGGCCCCACCCTGGAGCCAGGCCTGGGGGAGGGGCTCGAAGGCTAGCGTCTGGTGGCCGGGTTTCCACCCATGGGACCCGGCCGGGCTCAGCCCGAAGGAGTTACATGGGTCCGCCCTCCAGTGGGTTCACCACCTGCAGGAGGGATCATGGGGGTCCGGTGCTATGTGGATTAGGTGGCGGTCAAAGGCGGAGACCTTGGCGGACTGATCCCAAGCTTTCTAAACTGGCTTTTGGTACGTGGAATGTCACCTCTCTGGTGGGGAAGGAGCCTGAGCTGGTGTACGAGGTTGAGCGATACCGGCTAGATATAGTCGGCCTCACCTCAACACACAGCTCCGGTTCCGGAACCAGTCTCCTGGAGAGGGGCTGGAGCTTGGCCTTATCTGGAGTTGCCCCGGGCGAGAGGCGACGAGCAGGGGTGGGTATTCTTGTATAGCCCCACCTTGCTGCCTCTATATTGGAGTTTTCCCCGGTGGACGAATGGTTTGCTTCTCTGCGCCTTCGGGTTGGGAAACGGGTCCTGACCATCATTTGTGCCTATGCACCAAATGATGTTTCAGAGTACCCACCCTTTTTGGAGTCTGTGACTGGAGTGCTGGAGGGTGCTCCTCCTGGAGACTCCATTGTCCTACTGGGGGACTTCAATGCGCACGTGGGCAATGACAATGAAACCTGGAGGGGGGAGATTGGGAGGAACGGCCTGCCCGATCTGAACCCAAGTGGTGTTCAGTTATTGGACTTCTGTGCTAACCACAGTCTGTCCATAACGAAAACCATGTTCAAGCATAAGGGTGTCCATATGTGCACCTGGCACCAGGACACCCTAGGTCGCAGGTCGATGATCGATTTTGTTATCGTATCATCAGACCTGCGACCGTATGTCTTGGACACCCGACTAAAGAGAGGTGCAGAGCTGTCAACTGATCACCACTTGGTGGTGAGTTGGAGCCGATGGCAGGGGAGGAAGCCTTTCAGACCTGGTAGACCCAAACGTATAGTGAGGGTGTGCTGGGAGCGTCTGGCTGAGGCCCCTGTCCGGGAGGTCTTCAACTCCCACCTCCAGAAGAACTTCAACCACATTCCGAGGGAGTCTGGAGACATGGAGTCTGAATGGGCCATGTTCTCCACCTCTGTTGTTGAAGCGGCGGCCCAGAGCTGCGGCCGCAAGGTGGTCGGTGCATCTCGTGGTGGCAACCCCCGAACCAAGTGGTGGACACCAGTGGTGAGGGGGGCCATTAAGCTGAAGAAGGAGTCCTATCAAGCTTGGTTGGCTTGTGGGACTCCCGAAGCAGCTGAGGTGTACCGGCAGGCCAAGCGGAGTGCAGCTCGGGTGGTTGCTGAAGCAAAAACCCGGGTATGGGAGGAGTTTGGTGAGGCCATGGAACAAGACTTTCGGTCGGCTTCAAAGAGATTCTGGCAAACTGTTCGGCGGCTCAGGAGGGGAAAGCAGCTCCCCATCCACACTGTGTATGGTGCGGATGGGACACTGTTGACTTCAACTGGGGATATCGTCGGGCGGTGGAAGGAATACTTCGAGGATCTCCTCAATCCCACTGATACGCCTTCCACCTCTTCACTTCCGCCTCCCAAAGAGAGCAGACGCTTTTTTCCTTCTCTCCAGCTCTGACTTTTTATCTCCTTCCTCCCCTAATTGACTGGATCCCAGCTTGCTATCGTCTGTCTGCGTGTCTCTACTGCTGATTATCGAATGAAATTTTGGATTTAATAAGCTGGGCTTTGAACGCAATTGACACTATTTTTTCAACAAGGAAAAGTGCCCCGGGGGAGGTAGTTTGCCCCGCAGGAACTGCGGCTGCGGGCTATTTGAGGGACACAAGTAATTGGAAACTCTTGTGCCTGTCTGATCTTTCTATCGAAGATGTCGAAGATTTGTACGTCTTCGTAGCAATGGTCATCGGGATTGTTCTGATTGGATTTGGGATTGTCCTGGTGTACCGTAAATTGATGAAGATGAACGTAGCCTATCAAAATGCTGGCCAGGCGAGGCTTAACCATCAAATTGAACAAATGGAGAGGACTCTGACAGCGGCTAATGGAGAACTGTCTAGGAAAAGGGATTACATCATGATCACGCTGAGAGCCGTCCATGAAGAATTCAACGTCCAGCACTGAAGGATTAAAGTACTGAATCTGTAAGAGAATATAAAGTCTTTTTCTCTGGGATCAGTACTATTCGACTAATCTGACCCCCTCACACAAGTCCTCCAGATTATCTGCAGTTTTTTGTTTCCAAAACATTTGAGCTGCATTGACTTTACGGACAGCCAGCTGCCTGGCTCAAGGACAAATGCCAGCCGCGAGACAAAACATCTCCTGCCGAAGAGACTTTGTTGTTCTTAACTGATACAAACACCTACACTCAACACTACACCCACACTGACTCAATAAACTGATGAAAAGATCATTCACTCACTGCTCCCTTTGTGTCTTTGTGTACATTCTTGTCTGCTAATTGTGCATTGAGGGCTTTTTTTCTTGTAATCATAATATTGATCATATATGACCGGTATTCTGACAATCAATGGTTTTTTGCTCTTTCCTATTGTGTTATCCTTTTCTTCCCTATGCATCCTGTACCCATCTGATGACAGGCGCGTTTCGATGCTGCCGCGTCACCGGAAATGCAGGTCGTTTTCTGTGTCAAGTCAAATCCCTCGTATGTTATCAGTTGTTTACTGTTAATGTACTTGGCAATAAATCCTTTTCTGAGTTCTGAGTTCTGAGTTCAGAGGAAGCAGGGTTTGGGGAAGAGGGGGATGACTCGCCTATCACAGGGGCTGAGGTCGCCAAGGTGGTTAAAAATCTCCTTGGTGGCCGGGCCCCGGGGGTGGACGAGATTCGCCCTGAGTACCTCAAGGCCCTGGATGTTGTTGGGTTGTCATGGTTGACACGCCTCTGCAACATTGCGTGGAGGTCGGGGGCAGTGCCTTTGGCATGGCAAACCGGGGTGGTGGTTCCTCTCTTCAAAAAAGGGGACCGGAGGGTGTGCTCCAACTTTAGAGGGATCACACTCCTCAGCCTCCCTGGGAAGGTCTATGCCAAGGTACTGGAGAGGAGAGTCCGGCCGTTGGTCGAACCTCGGATTCAGGAGGAGCAATGTGGTTTTTGTCCTGGCCGTGGCACATCGGACCAGCTCTTTACCCTCTCGAGAATTCTTGAGGGTTCGTGGGAGTTTGCCCAACCAGTTTACATGTGTTTTGTGGACTTGGAGAAGGCATTTGACCGCGTCCCTCGTGGATTTTTGTGGGAGGTGCTTCGGGAGTATGGGGTATCGGGCTTGTTGTTATGAGCTATTTGGTCTCTGTACGACCGTTGTGTGAGTTTGGTTCGTATTGCCAACACTCGGTCGGAGTCATTCCCAGTGAGAGTTGGACTCCGCCAGGGCTGCCCTTTGTCACCGATCCTGTTCATAATTTTTATGGACAGGATTTCTAGGCGCAGCCAGGGAATGGAGGGTGTCATGCTTGGTGACCACAGGATCTCATCTCTGTTGTTTGCAGATGATGTTGTCCTGTTGGCTTCATCCAGCAATGACCTACAGCTCTTGCTGGGATGGTTTGCCACTGAGTGTGAAGCGGCTGGGATGAGAATCAGCACCTCCAAGTCCGAGTCCATGGTCCTCAGCTGGAAAAAGGTGGATTGTCCTCTCCGGGTTGGGGACAGGCTCCTGCCCCAAGTGGAGGAGTTTAAGTATCTTGGGGTCTTGTTCACGAGTGAGGGGAAAGAGGGAGCTCTCCAAGATTGTGTTTAACAATCTGGTTAAAAAGTCCACTGCCATCTCTCCTGAACATCTCCATAGCCCCACAGGCATGTCATCTGGACCAACCATCTTTCCATTCTTCATCCTCTTCAAAGCTTCCCTTACGTCCGCTTTGCTAATCCTCGGGACTTCCTTATTCACCATCTTTCCTTCATCCATCCTCCTCTCTCATTTTCTTCATCAGCTCCTCAAAGTCCTTCCACCTTCTCAACACTCTCATCATTTGTTAGTACATTACCATTTTAGGGATGAACCGTGTAGGAACAATTAGTTATAAGTGTGATAAAATGCGAGGTGTGACTTTTTTCCGAATTGGAGGTGGGGTGACTTTGAGGCAAGATGACGGCCTTCCTGTTGGCGGTGGGTATGGGCCACAATTATGTTTTTTGCATGTCTTGAGGTGATTCACACCTCACCCAAATTTTATACTTAGAGGTATATGTGGAAATGGAGGTTTACTTCGTGACCACAAACAGTCACAAACAAGAGGAAAACAACTCGTATTGGGTGGCAACCTTGCGCACGTGACACCATTGGCTGCGTACAAATAATTCACCGGACATTCCAGAGTTGCTGAGACTTGAGAGCTCCTCCTGTGAACCATCATCTCTGGCTGCTTTGGTCTATGCCTCCAGTGGCCTCGATTGCGCAGAGTATAGTAGAAACCTTCTGGTGAAGACAACTCTTAAAATTTGCAACCAGTGCATCATCCCTCTGACAAAACTACAAACCTGTGGATACCTGAAAAAAAATGGATTTTAGGGATCCCATATTTAGATATAAGTTGTTTGAAAGATAAGAAAACATCCTTGATGTACAGGTCATTAAATGAATTTATACCTCGGCCAGACCACAAAGCAAACCCTCCATCCCCCAGTGATGCTTTAAACACATGGCTTTTACAAATATGAGCTTGCAAGGAGAATGTCCGTAGGCCAAAATGGCCCCCATTTTCCATCTTTAATTTCACCTATTGTCATTTCAGGTAGGTATGAAAGAATTCATTCTCTCAGGAATGCCCCACTGCCACACATCAGGTCTCTCTGGAAGCAAGACATGGACCAGGAATTTACCCAGGACCTATGGGAGGATGTACTCCTCTGGGTCCATTCCTCATCTATTAGTACCAGGCATGGTGTTCTCCAGTGTAAGGTGCTGCTGTCATGGTCTGAGCGCCGATATCGTCCGCGCTCGGGTCATGCAGTATTTTTCTTCCCCTTCTGTAGCAGTTTTCCTTATGGCCTTTCCAGGCTCTTATTTTGATAAAGTCTCGGTGGGACTTCCGGCTGTCAGAGCAGAGTTCCTCTGTGACAGCCGTTTGCCATTTCAGCTGATAACATCCTCATCAGCTGATTATTCCTCTTCCCTATTTAAGGGAGCAGCTTAGGTTACTCCGGGCTGCGACATCGCCTTTTCCAGACTGGTTTCCCTACACCTGAAGCCAGTTCCTTTCAGTGTTAAGGTTCTGCCCTCGCTATCCATATGTAAGTGTTGTATCCTTGTCTCCCGTCAGTCTCCCTAGCTCTCTGTTTATCGTTGGTGTGTTCTAGTCACAGTCTTTATTTGTGTTTTGCCCCATGTGGCTCATTATTTTGTACCTTGTTCCTTCCTTTAATAAATACGCAAACTCATTGGTTGCCTATAACGTCTCATTAGTGGTCCACCAGGACCGCACCATAACAGCTGCATCGTGTCCACTGGTTAAAACTGAAACTTTCTAAAATCCTACCCAAACACTGATCCGGCCTGTGATAGGTGTAAACAAACTCCAGGCTCATTAATTCATGCGTTCTGGTCCTCTCCCTCCCTTTTTAATTTTTGGGCACTCTCTCCAAGGTACTTAAAGTACACTTACACCCAGCTCCCTTAGTTGCTTTATTTGGGGTTTCACCTGCTGAAATTGTCGTGGTTCGAGCGCCGATTTCGTCTGCGCTTGGGCCATGCAGTATTTTCCTCCCAGCTGGTGTGTGTGTCCCAGATGGCTCTCCGAGCTCTTATTGTGACAGCGCTCGGAGGGGCTTCCGGCTGTCAGAGCTGCTGTCAGAGCTGAGCTCTGACAACTGAACTGCATTATTGATTGCCTCATCAGCTGTTCCATCCTGAGCCCTATTTAAGGGAGCAGCTGAGGGCTAAACCTCGCTGCAGTCTCGTTGGACAATCCCTCGTCGGACAATCCCTCGTCTGACATCGTCGAGCGTTCCTCGTCGAGCCTGGTCAGACATGAACAATCCTTCATCCTCGTCCATTATTGTAAGTGTATTTCATTGTAGATCCGTCCTTCCTTGCCGTAGTCTGAGTTATAGTTATTGTGTGTTTTAGCCCCCCGTGGCTCGTTATTTTGTCACTTATCCTTTCCTTTAATAAACTGTGCAAACTCACCGGCTGATATGTGGCGTCTTATTGATGGCTCGTGAGGGCCATCCATGACAGTAGACTGCAGCTAGACTGAGACGCCGGTCGCCGTGAGTTTAGCCTGAATTGGAATTTTGTTTTTCCCTGTCTGGGTACCTGTGTGCTGGGAGAGTATGTCGTCACTCGGGGGCTGCGCTTGGAGCCTGGGCTATGAGCTGGTGGAGGCCCTGGACTACATTGATGGAACTCTCTTCACTGCTGGCCTCTATGACACTCCCAGCGATGTACGCCGGCACCTGGACCTCGCTGAGGACATCATTAACCGCCTTCCTCGTTACTCCAACCACCCTGAAGTCATTGCGAGGAAGGCAGACATCTCTGTGCACCGGGAGAGACTCCGTGGGCTGGAGGGAAACTCTGGCAGGAAGCCGAAGAGTAGGCACCCTCGCTCCTCGCTTCGGGACCCCGTTCCTGTCCCTGTTCCAGTCCAGGAGTTTGCACCGCCCAGGGGTGATTCCCTAAGAAGTGAGACGTCAGTCGGAATTCCCCCGGAGAAATTACAGCTGTCAGCTGCTTCCATCTGAGACCGAGTGGCTGCGGCTCGCTCCGCCGCTCCCCCCACGCAGATCATTAAGCATGTGACGGCATGTGATGGCATGTGGAGAGGAATCCTCAGCTGTGCGATTACCCAGAGTACGCTGACCTGCTCGCCTCTGTTTCTGCGCAGGAGGGGCATTTCCCTAACCTCTCCTTCACCTCGCCCTCTGCCGGTAAACGTCGTCACACAGCCACCGGTAAGCCTCAGCGAGAACCCCGTCTGAATCCTGTTCCGGGTCGTTGGAAGAACTCTACCTCCCAGTCAGCTGCTTCTTCTGCGTCTTGTCAGGAGGGAATTCCCACAGCCTCGTCCCTCAGGTCACCTTCCCCTGCTGTCCCATCAGCTCCGCGTGCCCGGATCGCCCCGGCTGTCGTCCCCTCCTCCTCGACGTCTTCCCCGGCTGCTGTGAGTGCCACGAGTCCTGCTCCAGCGAAGCCCGTCATTGGACCATCGCGAGCAGCGTGACTTTTCATTCTGTTCCCTCATTGAATGAATTGCCTTGCTTGATTCCTGGGGGTGGAGTTTGGGGTTCACAGCCCCCTGAGCTCCCTCCACCTGCTGCAGAAATTAATTACGAACCTGCTGAACTTGTGTCTCCTTCCCCCGAGCATCCTGCGGTGCCAGGCCTACGCCACTGGACGAGGAGGGAGCCTGCAGGCCTGGAGAGCCTGGTTCCAGCCCTGCAGCCACGTCACTGGCAGAGGAGGAGGGCGGACTGCTGTTTGGAGCCTGTGCCAACGATGAAGCGTCTCCGGGTCTCCCTGGAGGAGCGGTCCGACCCAGCAGGTCAAGGATCTCCTGCCCCCACGTCGTGCGGGCTGTTGGCGTGATTGTCAGCGTTGGAGGATCCTCAGGCTGTGGAAGCCATCATGCCGGCTACGGGACCCGCCATCGCCGAGTGGGAGCCGGAGCACGTCCTTCTGCCTTCTGAACCTGGATCGTCGAAGTCCTGGACAGCGACAGAACTTGAGTGCAGGCAAGTGCTCTATTTTGTCTTCCTCCTTTCTGTTCTAGAGCATTTTTGCCTGTCTCTCGGGGAAGCGAGCCGGGTGCAGCCGTCCGCTGCATCCAAGCTCGTCTCACTGGGCTCTGTTGCTACCGGTGATCCTGATCCCGGTTCTTCTTCTTCTCCTGAGCCTTCTCCTAGGGTCACCGGTGTGGAGTCAATCCCGGTCGCTGTGCTGGAGGTTCCGGGTTCAGGTTTGGAGGTCGTCCCTGGTGCTGCGCCGACCCAATCGGGGTCCGATGTGGGTGCAGCTGTGACCCAATCGGGGTCCATCGCGGATGCTGCTCCGGCCCAGTCGGGGTCAGCCGTGGGTGCTGCTCCGGTCCAATCGAGGTTCGTTGTGGGTGCTGCTCCGGCCCAATCAGGGTTCGTTGTGGGTGCAGCGCTGACCCAATTGGGGTCCAGCAGGGGCGCAGCACCAGTTCAGTTCGAGGTCAGTGAGGAAGCTGCAGATCCTCTGCCGTCTGACACTGGACTGGTCCCTCATCCTTCCCCCAAGCCTTCTCCACCTGGTGCCGTTGGGGTTCCTCATATTTGGCTCGGCTCTCCCTTGCTATCCCACTCTACAGGGAAGTCGTTGTCGTTTTCTCCCCTGCGGTCCTGGTGGCTGAGCGATGCAGGTCGGCCGCCTGGAGGACTGCCTCGTCCGTTTGGCGTTCTGGGCCAGCCACCCGACCAACTAGACTGTCTGTTTGGCGACCTGGTCCAGCCACCTGAGGTCCTGCTTCTCCGGGCCTGGGATTGGGGTAGGCCGCCCGAACTTTCTCTTTTCCCCTGGCCAGCTATCTGGACATTGGACGCAGGGAGACCACCAGAACTGTTCGTGTCTCATTGGACTCTTCCTGCCGTCATCCAGGTGTGTTTCTTATTTCCATTAAATATTAAGGTCACTCTGGTGTGTTGCCATTTGCTCTATATAGATCTATGTATTCACCGCTGTTTAGCGTGCCTTTTTTGTGTCTCCCTCCCCTGTCTGAGGGATGATTTGTGTCTGCCACATCGTGTCTTATGGTCCTGTGTGTTTTAGTTATAGGTCTCCTCCTGTTATTTGCATTTTTGTCCTGTCTATGTACCATACTATGTGCTGTTTCATCCCATCTAGCAACAATGCTCTGCACTGTGTGTGTTTATATGTTTACATGTTTATTCCATCTAGCTACAATGCTCAGCACTGGGTGTGTTTGTATTTATATATCTATATATTTATTCCATCTAGCTACATTGCTCCGCACTGTGTGTGTTTATATGCTTGCATATTTATTCCACCTAGCTGCAATGCTCCGTACTGTGGGTGTTTATATATTTACATATTTATTCCATCTAGCTACAGTGCTCTGCACTGTGTGTTCATATATTCATATATTTATTCCATCCAGCTACAATGCTCTGCACTGTGTGTCTGTGTGTGTGTGTGTGTGTATATATATATTTTATAGTAATATGTACATATGTATATTAGCTGCTCTTGCTTGCTTGTTTTTTTTTTTCTTGCCTTCTGATTGTTGCTCTGAGTGTTGCTATCCCTGTGCTGTTGCAATCCTGGAATTTCCCCGTTGTGGGACTAATAAAGGCTTATCTTATCTTATCTTATCTTATCCGTGCTTTATGGAGTATTGTGGGTTTTTTTTTTTTTTTTTTTTTTGCTTTCCATGCTCTGTAATTGCTTCATGTTGGTTCCCTGTGTTTTCCCGTGTCACTCTTCGTTCCGGTTCGTCGTCTTGGTGTTTTCTTTGTCTTTTTTGGTTTTCACCCTCTGGGCCTTCCCCCCATCCTCCCACCCTGGGTGGGTGGGTGGGGGGGGCTTGGGTGTCATACGGCGCCCGGAGTTCGCCGTCTCGGGGGGAGTACTGTCGTGGTTCGAGCGCCGATTTCGTCCGCGCTCGGGCCATGCAGTGTTTTCCTCCCAGCTGGTGTGTGTGTCCCGGATGGCTCTCCGAGCTCTTATTGTGACAGCGCTCGGAGGGGCTTCCGGCTGTCAGAGCGCTGAACATTATTGACAGCTTCATTATTGATTGCCTCATTAGCTTTTCCATCCTGAGCCCTATTTAAGGGAGCAGTTGAGGGCTAAACCTTGCTGCAGTCTCATCGGACAATCCCTCGTCTGACATCGTCGAGCGTTCCTCATCGAGCCTGGTCAGACGTGAACAATCCTTCATCCTCGTCCATTATTGTAAGTGTGTTTCATTGTAAGTCCGTCCTTCCTTGCCATAGTCTGAGTTATAGTTATTGTGTGTTTTAGCCCCCCGTGGCTCGTTATTTTGTCACTTATCCTTTCCTTTAATAAACTGTGCAAACTCACCGGCTGATATGTGGCGTCTTATTGGTGGCTCATGAGGGCCATCCATGACAGAAATAACTGCCAAAATTCAAGGCAGACTTATTGGCTTTTTTAACTTTGTTAGCCAGACGACTGATTTTATTGAAGTGGAAATCCCCCTCTCCTCCCTCATATGAGTCCTGGGTTAGACATGTTCTTTCCTTTAATAAGTTGGAGAAGACAAAATATACTCTTCATGGCTCAAATGTAAAATTTACCACAACATGGAAACCTCTCCTTAAGTACATAAAGACATCACAGTTCATCGATATATCTCAGTGAAGCTGGCTGCCCCTTATTTGTGTTTTTTCCCCTTTTTCTTTTTCTCTGTTTTGAATATGTCATGCTGTTTCATGGTGCCATTGCTCTCGATGATGGTTTAGTATTGGGACCTTGTTTTTGGTGTTTTGGGTTCTGTTTGCCACATTATTTTTGATGCTTGGGAAGACACTTTGTATTTGATTCTTGACAGGCACTGTGGAAATCCCTGAAACTGGATTTGCACTGAGTTGTGGTGGTACGTATTTAAAAATAATTAAAAGAGTTTGGAAGAAAAAAAAGACTGTTCAGGTAGGAGTGCAGCTGACACGGTGGCAGAATAACCCACCCAGCCGTGTTGGGTCCCGCAGTGGTCTACCCGTGGACCTTAGTGTAACCCAGCTGAGAAAATGACCCTTTTTCTCAGATGTAAATTGTATTAATACAGTTGTGTGATTTTATTTTGAAAACCGATTATCTTGGGGAAGAGGAAGTGTGATCCTCATGATCCAACTTTAAAACTTCCGTTTTATGGTCACGTTGGGTGATCTGGGTTTTCCCATTCGTTAAGAGTGATATTAGCCCTGCCTTCCGAGCAGAGTGCCAAGGCACGCACCCGAGGCTCGTTTTTTTCACGATCTGCGAGCGGAGGAGAGGAGCTGTAGGACGATCTGTCCTCACGCTGACACCTCTTCTTGTTAATGGGAGCACGAGCTTGAGAGGCCGTGAAGCGGTGACTTCTGCTGTGTTCACCCTGAACCTCATCTTGACTAGGTTTTTTGGGTTGCCGATCAAGAACCTTCTGGAACCTGGATTCTCTCCGAATGGAGGTGGCGAGCCTGACCCGAGACTGAACCAAGATTGAATCAGAATCAGAATCAGGTTTATTGCCGTTGTTCATGTAGTACACAAACTAGGAATTTGTCTCGGTACAATGCTGCAACATTAAACATGATAGGATAAGAGAAATAAACTATACATGTAATAAAGTGTAGGATAAGATTAAGTGATACTGGTCAACAGTTAAAATATATATTAGCCAGCAGCAGATACTGTGGAGAACTATATAGTGCAGTCGGTAATGCAGGAAGAAAAACAGTGATGATTGACATGAGTCTGGTTGAGCTGCTGTACATGGTGCACGAGAGTCAATAAGTCACTTAGTGTTCAGCAGTCTAATGGCAGAGGGGAAGAAGCTGTTCATGTGACGGGAGGTTTTAGTCTGGATGGACCGAAGTCTTCTACCAGAGGGGAGGGGGGCAAACAGTACGTGACCAGGGTGTGAGGGATCGGCTATGATCCGACCAGCACGCCTCCGGGTCCTGGAGATGTACAGATCCTGGAGAGATGGGAGCTTGCAGCCGATCACCTTCTCAGCAGTGCGCACGACGCGCTGCAGCCTTAGTCTGTCCCTGGCAGTGGCTCCTGTGTACCACACGGTTATGGAGGTGGTGAGGATGGACTCGATGATGGCTGTGTAGAACTGCACTAACATCTTGGTGGGTAGCTTGAGCTTCCTCAGCTGCCGCAGGAAGAACATCCTCTGCTGGGCTTTTTTGATGAGTGAGCTGATGGTCAGCTCCCATTTGAGGTCCCTGGTGATGGTAGTGCCTAGGAAGCGGAAGGAATCAGCAGTGGTGATGGGAGAGCCTGAGAGGGTGAGGGGGGGCAGAGGAGTAGTGACTTTCCTGAAGTCTACAATCATCTCCACTGTCTTCAGAGCGTTCAGCTGCAGGTTGTTATTGCTGCACCAGGACGCCAGCTGGGCCACCTCTCTCCTGTAGGCGGACTCGTCGCCGTTGGAGATGAGCCCGATGAGGGTGGTGTCGTCCGCAAACTTGATCAACTTGACAGACTGGTGGCTGGAGGTGCAGGAGTTGGTGTAAAGGGAGAAGAGTAGGGGGGAAAGTACACAGCCCTGGGGTGATCCGGTGCTGATGCTAGTATAGTCTGAGACAGTCTTTCCCAGCCGCACATGCTGCCTCCGGTCCGTCAGGAAGTCGATGATCCACCTGCAGAGGGAGTCAGGCACGTTGAGCAGGGACAGCTTGTCCCGGAGCAGAGTGGGGCGGATGGTGTTGAATGCGGAGCTGAAGTCCACAAACAGGATCCTGGCGTAGGTTCCCGGGGAGTCCAGGTGCTGCAGGATGGAGTGGAGGGCCAGGTTGACTGCATCGTCTACAGACCTGTTGGCTCGGTAGGCAAACTGCAGCGGGTCCAGGAGAGGGGTGGTGATGGACTTGAGGTGGGACAGGACCAGGCGCTCAAAGGACTTCATGACTACAGAGGTGAGCGCTACAGGTCTGTAGTCATTAAGTCCAGTGATCCGTGGCTTCTTGGGGACAGGGATGATGGTGGAGGATTTGAGGCAGGACGGCACGTGGCATAACTTAAGGGAGGTGTTAAAAATGTCTGTGAAGACAGGAGCCAGCTGTTTCGCACAGAGTCTCAGGGTGGAGGGAGACACGCCGTCTGGGCCGGGGGCCTTGCGCGGGTTCAGTCTGGAGAACTGTTTGAGCACATCCTGCTCACTGATGATAAGGGGAGGGGGGGAGGAGGGGGGGGGGTGTGCCTTAAATGAAGTAGGGAATGTGGAGGCTGTGGAGCTGGAGGGAGGGGGGGAGTTGGACACAGATGACGAGGTGTCAAAACGGGCATAGTGTTGGGACAGTCTTTGACAAAGGGCTTTGTCATCCTGACCTTTAGGAGCCTTAGGTCGATAGTTGGTGATTTGCCTCAGTCCTCTCCACACGGAAGCCGAATCATTAGCAGTGAACTGCTGCTGGAGTCTCTCTGAGTATAGAGATTTAGCCCTCTTCAGCTCTCTGTTAAACCGGTATTTAACCTCCCTGTAGCAGTCCCTGTCTCCACTTTTCAGCGCTGCTTCCTTCTCCTTCCTGATCTGTCTGAGCTTAGCAGTGAACCAGGGTTTGTCATTAGAGTAACTCGCCCTGGTGCGTGATGGAAGAATGTTCTCTTCACAAAAGTGGATATATGAGTTCACAGTGTCCGTGTACTCATCCAGATCATGCGTGGCTCCTTTAAGCATGCCCCAGTCAGATATTTCCATGCACGTTTCCAGCTTCTCCTCAGCATCACTGGTCCGTATCTTCGTAGTGCTCACAACAGGTTTAGTGAGCTTCAATCTCTGTCTGTATGTGGGAATGAGGTGAACCATCACGTGATCAGATAATCCCAGCGCAGCACGAGGGACAGCGCGATATGCGTCTTTCACTGTGGTGTAACAGTGATCCAGTGTGTTTAATCCTCTGGTGGGGCATTTAATAAACTGTTTGTAGCGGGGGAGATCGTGGCTCAGATTGCACTGATTAAAGTCGCCAGCCACAATAATCAGCGAGTCTGGAAAACTCCGCTCTGTGTGTTGAATGTGATCCGCGAGCACGTGCTGAGCTTCGCGCGTGTCCGCGTCGGGAGGGGCGTACACAGCGATCATTATGAAAGAAGCAAACTCCCGCGGGGAATAGAAGGGCTTGCAATTGATAACAAGAAATTCCAAGGCAGGAGAACAGTGTTTGGAAATTACCGTTACATCAGAGCACCAGCTGCAGTTGATGTAGAAGCAGACACCGCCTCCTGTGGTCTTGCCGGAAAGCTCTGTGTCACGATCAGCACGGAAGAGCTGAAAGCCGTCGAGGCGCAGCGCGCTGTCCGGTATATTTTCCCGGAGCCAGGTCTCAGTAAAGCAGAGGACAGCTGAGGAGGCGAGGTCCTTAAAACGCATCAGCAGTCTCAGTTCATCTACCTTGTTAGAGAGAGAGTTGGGATTGGACAGAAATATGCCAGGCAGCGCCGTTCGCGAGCCTCTCCTGCGAAGCCGCACGAGAGCGCCCGCTCGTCTACCTCTCTTTCGCCGTCTCACTTTCCGAGCCAAACAATAAACCAGATCGGCGGCAGGGGCTAGAAAAACTGGGAGGAGGTCCGTGGGGGTGAAAGTCCTGATATTTAGAAGTTCTTCACGGGTATAAGTGCAAGCAGACACACAATTGACAAACAAAAACAAACAAAGAGCGCAGCGAAGCACCATGTCGACCGCTGTGGGCGCCATCTTGGATCTTCACTGAGATCCAACTGAGATCTAACCAAGATCTCGAGTGAAGAGCATCTTTCCTCTCTCCAGTGCCCAGGATTGGAAACCTGAGTCTGGAGATACGAGATATCCTGACTGGTCAAACGACTAACCTGAACGGGCAATCAAACACTGAGCTCAGTAGGACATCTTTGGGGTTTTATTTCATGCCGGCCATTGTTATATTTGTACAGTTGTAAATTATCTGTATATTTTGCTCACTTTATCACTGTAAATAACAACCATTATTGCTCATTTCTTGCCTCCAGCTATTTCATTCCACACTCACTTTAATTCCCTATTGTAACCCTTACGAACCTAGCAACTGGTCTACACTTAATTATTTCCCTTACCTAATTAACATCAGGCAAGGGTTACATTAGCCATTAAGTTTGGTGTTGTTTAAAAAAAAAAAAAAAAACTAACGACAGTGTTCTTTAATAAACAATGTATGTTCTTTATCAAAAATGTGTTCTTTGAATGATAATAACAACGAAATAAGAAATGTTTAACGTGTGATGTATACACAGTTCCAGTAATGTGTGTGTTTAACTAATAACTAATTGCTAAGTGGGAATTTGGTTATTAAATTGGGGAGGACTATCTTCTAAAACTAATTATATATTTCCCATTTTTGCAAGGGGGGAGAATGTGATGTATGATATTGGGCATGTCTGGGAGTGGTGTGTGTCCTGCGGATGATGTCACTACACTGTATATTTTGGGCGGCCCGTCATCTCACGTAGTCGGTGGGTTGGTGTATAGGTATCGGTACGAGAGGAGGCTGCAGCTGACCCCATTACACACGTGCCTGTACTCTTATACTTTCTGATAATAAAGTTCAGTGAATGGAAGCATCCTCGTTGGTCGTCATTGCCAGGTTTGTGGACATAACAGGAACCACTGCTGGAAAATCACAAAATTAAGCTTTAAAACAAAGTAACCAAGCTATTGCTCACATTTTTACAAAGGAGTATTAGGGCCAGACTGAAAATTTAAAAAAAAGTTTTGCAATTTGAAAATTAAGTCGAAATTTCCAGGAAAAAGTCAGAGTATTTTGAGAAAAAAATAACGTGTGTGCTTGTTGTGTACAGTCATGTGTTCATTTGTTGGCCACTGGAAACTTTAATGGTTCATGTAAACATCTGGTTGTTTTAGTTTGGACTATAAAGGAAACTTTCTACACATTTTGAGTTTTTTTTTTTCTTGAAATTTCAACTTTTCTCACAAAATACTGTTTTGACTTTTTTCCCTCATAGTTTCCAGTTTCTCAAAATTTCAACTTTTTTTTTTCAAAATTTTGAGTTCTTTTCTCAAAATTTCAAATTTTTTCTCAAAATTTCAGCCTTTGTTGACTCTATTCTCCAAATGCTAAACTTTTTTTTAAAAAAATGTGACCCTAATACACCGTACATTTTAGTTTTTAACTCCCTCATGTAAAATCAACACACACTAGTTAACATAAGACTTCCAATCGTTCACTGCAGACAGTTTGACATTTTCAGCAACACACGACACAGGCACATATGGTAAACATGCACAGAGGTCATGTTGACAGTGAGCTAGGAAGCTGTGTTAGCTCATTTAAACTCGACTCACTAAGACGGTCCGCTGTTGTTAAACCAGATCACAGGTCTCTGGTCGTCTCTGGTGCCACTCCTGGACCAGTTTAAAGGTAACAGCAGACTTTGCTCACCTTCTAAATCTCTTAAAGTCTGGGCGTGTCAGAATGTGGGTTGAGTCTTATGTCGTGAGTTCCTGTCAATGTTTGTACTTCTGTAAAGCATAGACTCAGCCCATGTCTTCACTTTGGGTTTATGCTATATTTCCTGTATTTATCATTGTTTGTTGGTTCCATGATTCTGTTCCCAGTGCTATTTAGTATTATTTATGATTTGGATTCTGTTCTGTCATTGTATGTTATGGTCATGTCTCCCCTGATCCCCTGCCTATGGTTTGTCTCCCTCCGTGTGTGTTAGCCCCACCTCCTCCTGTCAGCTGTTTTTGATTATCAATTTCTCCACCTGCCCCATGTTTCCTGATTGTGTTCCATTCATTATTGTCTGCATTATTTAAAGGACGCAGCCCCTCTGTTTGGCGCTGCATCATTTGTCTGTTTGGCGTCTCACACACGTGTCATATGCGCCTCTACGAGGAGCAGAGAGGGCTGGTCCACGCGCAGGGTGTGTTGAAGACATTTATTAACACAAGCAACGTAAATGTCCAAAAGTGCCCACAATACAAAAAATGCAAAATAAGAATAACTTACATGGTACCTCAGAGCAAGACGTGCTCCAGAGAAGAAAATACTTCAGAGGCTGAAGACGTGTAGAATAGAGACCAACCAAGACAAGCCAATTTAGCCACACAGCACAGTGAAAATGCAAGGCTTAAACAGGAAAAGATAAGTAGCAGGTGTGGGGAACAGAAGCGGACTGATGACCTAATTACAGAGTGTTTGCAGCTGCAGGTAACTAGGAGAGCAGGCAGTAGGCAAAACACAAAAGGGCCTTTTCCAATAGCCCGGCTTAGCACGCCACGGTACAGCTCAGCATGCTTTGTAAGTCTTTCCACTAGCCCCAACACGGTTTAACAGCCGCGATTCTCGGCCCCGCTCAAGGGCAGGGTACAGTTGTGCCGAGTCGTGCCGTGTTGTGACGTTAAACGACTGGTCGCCGCTGATTGGTCAGGTCTTAACGTCACGAAAGCGACCGTCTTCGCCGTCTTCTGATACAGGACCGCCATATGCAATATTTCACGGACTAACTCGGTCACCGAGTAAATACGATATTAATACAGACAGCGTTATAGGTTTTGCGGAACTCTACACCGTGGTCCAACGAAGAGGTGCGGAGTTTTCTCTGCTTGGTGGCAGATCCACAGTGAGGAGTGACCCGGACCCATACAGATGGCTGGCCAGCATAGAAACCGGACTATGGGCAAGATGAAGACGATCATGAGAGAACCATCGATGGTGAGTGATTTGTAATAATGTGCATCTGTTTGCTTATTTATCCTGTTGGTGGTAAGCTCACTTTTTTTGAGCCATACAGTGCCGTTTTGTGCTGGCTAACTCGTTTTAGCTAACGTTTTTTTTGCTAGTAGCTAGCTAGTACCAACTGCTGATTCGCGCTTGTTTTCTCCTAAATATTCGCTTGTGAGAGCAAAACAATGAAATATGTTAATCCTGGTTAAAGTCCTGGTTTTTGTTTTGTATTGCACTTTTGTGCTGCGCATTAAATTGTGTGCAATTTAATGCTAGAATGTGTTTCCACATGCCAGGGGTTAGCCTCCCTGTTGTGGATACTGGTGAAATGGACCACACGAGCCGAAATCTCGTCATATTAAAATTGCTTTTTCAAACCAGTGATTTATAAAGTCATTCATATAATTTTCTAAAGCGTCAGAATAGACACACACACCTATTCTGTGGATCCTGCAGTGCTTGTCAGGGAAATGAAGCATGTCACATCCCACCACTGAATTTCACAGGTGTATTTCCCGAATACAGTTACATCTCCAAAAATTAGGATGTCATGAAAAACTTCAATATTTTTTGTCACTCATTTCAGAAAGTGAAATCCGTATGTTATATAGATTCATTACACAGAGTGATATATTTCAAGCGTTTATTTATTTTAATTTTGATGATTATGGCTTACAGCCCCTGAAAACCCCAAATTCAATTTGGCAAAAAATTAGAATATTACATAAAATTAACTTTAAAAAATAGTTTTTAAATATAAATGTTGGCCGCTGAGGTGTTGGTTAATATGGGCTGTAGCCATAATCAAGCTTTTATAGGTAAAGTGTCAAAACCAAAGTAGCACAATTTCCACTTAATATAAAAGGGACTGAACTGAGATTTATTTGATTGTGTGAATATGGCACATCAACTGTAAAATAAACCGCTTGTTAATATATATTTTTTTTTTGTCAGATCACTTGTGTGATCCTTTGTGAGTTATGTTCATAACTGTATGTTTTGGCAAATGTGAGATGTTCAGTCATCAATATAATTTACTTTATATGTGTAGTTTATAGTCTATCATCAATAAACTCATGCAGTAACAGGACACATTACAAATATTTGAGACCCATTGTAGTGCTTCCTTTTATATTTTAGCAATGCTAGTACAAAACACCACCCACACATGAAGCCAGGGCAGTTTTGTCACATCCCACCACTTTACACATTACACAGACAGTGATATATTTCAAGCGTTTATTTATTTTAATTTTGATGATTACGGCTTACAGCCCCTGAAAACCCCAAATTCAATTTGGCAAAAAATTAGAATATTACATAAAATTAACTTTAAAAAATAGTTTTTAAATATAAATGTTGGCCGCTGAGGTGTTGGTTAATATGGGCTGTAGCCGTAATCATCAATATTAAAATAAACACTTGCAATATATCACTGTCCCTGTAATGAATCTATATATGGGTTTCACTTTCTGAAATGAGTGAAAAAAATATTGAATTTTTTCATGGTATTCTAATTTTTGAGATGTGCCTATATAAGCGTTGAACTTGCTTGAAACTAACCATCATCCATTTCTGTCATTCATCTAGGCAGGAGGAAATCAGCCGGCCCACAACGGACCTCGCCACTGTGGAACGTCCTAAAATCCTTTGCTTTTATAGGTAAAGTGTCAAAAACAAAGTAGCACAATTTCCACTTAATATAAAAGGGACTGAACTGAGATTTATTTGATTGTGAATATGGCACATCAACTGTAAAATAAGCCGCTTGTTGATGTATTTATTTTTTTGTCAGATCACTTGTGTGATCCTTTGTGAGTTATGTTCATAACTGTATGTTTTGGCGAATGTGAGATGTTCAGTCATCAATATAATTTACTTTATATGTGTAGTTTATAGTCCATCATCAATAAGCTCATGCAGTAACAGGACACATTACAAATATTCGAGACCCATTGTAGTGCTTCCTTTTATATTTTCGCAATGCTAGTCCAAAACACCACCCACACATGAAGCCAGGGCAAGAAGAGACACTTTTACAGACAAGACAAACTTTTATTGATAAAAACTTCATATTTTTACTGAGCGACTCCACACTCGGTGATGCACAACTTCAGTTAAAGTACTAGATTCCATTCAAGTGAATGTATTAATTCATTCTGATTGCTGAGGCCACAGTAAAAAGAGATGATTTTAAATGTAACGCAGCCCTTGCTAAGGGGGTCGCCATCATGCCCAAAGACTTCCAGCTGGCCTGCCGCATCCGCGGAGAGAGAGCTTGGACTTTCCGGTGCACATTCACCAACCATAATGCTCCGCACTGTGTGTATACAGTATATATATATATATATATATATATATATATATAGATAGATAGAGATAGATAGATAGATAGATAGATAGATATGTTTACTAGCTGTACACACACACACACACACACACACACACACACACACACACACACACACATATATATACAGTATATATGTATGTATGTATATATGTTTACTAGCTGTTCTTGTTTTTTCTTGCCTTCTGATTGTTGCTCTGAGTGTTGCTATCCCTGTGCTGTTGCAATCCTGGAATTTTCCCATTGTGGGACTAATAAAGGCTTATCTTATCTTATCTTATCTTAAAATCTACCGAAGCACAGCTACATGAAAATTGTGGTTAAATACAACAACGAAGTACTTTATTGTCACATTCAAATTGTAATCCCTCCTGTTTTGTTTTTCTTTTGAATTCTTGGATGAAATATGGTGGGCAATATAAGCTGCAGCTTCAGCCGTCACCCATTTCAGATAACCTATGTTGAACTGTATAATCAGAGGAGTTATTTTATTCTATTTTCTTTTAATCTTTACTTTTAATCAATCCAAAATAAAGATTCATTCATTAATTTACATTCCACCACTGGCTTTTAGCAACAAGTGTATTTCCCAAATAAGTTTTAAACTTGCTTTAATTAACCACCACCCATTTGTCTTTTGTCTAGGCAAGAGGGAAACTGTCACCCCAACTGGACCTTGCCTCACTATTTATAGAGATGCAGGCTGAAGATCTGCTGAACCAGGACCAGTACGATGGGCCGATCCAGTTGCTTCTCAGTGAGGCAGCGTGGCTGCCGTGTGTGACCATTCCAGTTTTTTTTTTACAGTTTGAATTTTGCACATTCTGAATAATCTGGAATTTGCTGCTGATTGTAATAAACAATTTAGTGACTTATGTGTTTGCATCATGATTTTCTATTTTGTCTGTTAAGACACCGGTGGGAAAAGAGTCAACTGTACAAAGAATTAATTGGTGACCTTGAAAATAATGGCTCATTTTTAAGAAAAAAGTAACCAAAACAATTATTTTATTAACTGAAGACTATATTGTTAGAAGACTGTACAGAAGACCCTGCATACTTTAGTGACAGTACCAGTATATGGAGGAATTCTGGGTCATATTAGCATCTGCTCTTCATCATAATGGGATTGGGCAGGGGTGTCTAATCATGTGCCATGGAGGGCCAAGACCCTGCAGGCTTTACCTCCAACCAGTGTCTTCAACAGCAGATTCCACTGAACTTTTTCCACTGACTGATCAGTGAGAACACCTGCTGAAGAGACTGGGTAGAAGGGAGAACCTGCAGGGTCTTGGCCCCCCATGACACATGATTGGAAGCCCCCGGATTAGATTTAATGGGATTTAACATTTTAACACAAACTGCTTTATGGTTCATAATTCTGTTGACAGACTTACACCAAACCAAAAGTGATTTCTCAAACTGCTGGATTATTCTTAGCTTTTCCAATCTTTCAGTATTTAATTTATGCCACATGGTGGTAACCTTCACATATAAAAAAAGAGACATCTGCAAAAACTTCAGAGGTTTATTGTCAGTGCAATTACCAGTGCAATACGACATGAATGCATGTCTAGTACATTGTTGATGCAGAGAATATATATTTCTACAGTACATGTATCTAGTAAATCAAGTATTTTCCATGTAACCTTGTGACTGCATTATTTTAATTGCTTTTAATCCTAGATCAAGTTTGTTTTGGCCTAAAATGCATGATAACTGTCAAATATATCTTATTATACCTAACTCAGTAAAGTTTACTTTTTGAATATATATTTTGTGGCTAATATAGTTATTAACCTGGCGATCAAGTTGTGTCAGCTGATCATTTTTTTCTATGACACCACCTCAGACTGCAGCTGAAGCAGGTATGTGCATGATGTCTCAACAGTCTCTTCATGATTTTCAAGCAGATCAGAGCAATTTGTTGTACAGGAAATAAACGTTTCTACAGACATTCTTAAGCTCTATAACCACTGATCGTTAGTGAAGCTGTGCTGACATCAGTGACAGGCTGATGACATCCGTGACAGGCTGTGCTGAACGCCCAGAGTGAATGAAGCGGTAATTTCCCCACAACAGAGCCATCTGAAACACACACAGCGTACACATTTTAGTACCTAACAGTGATCACTTGCAGACATTAAAGTGTAGTACGACATACTTATAGCAAACTAGCATTAGCAACATTAGCTTACCGTCATATATGACCTAGTTTGTATCCTCACACCTTTGGCTCTCCCAGAAGCTGCAGAACTATTCCAGAGTGTTTCATCTCGCTGCCTGTACCCTTGTCTGGCGTTCCTTTTTGGCGTTTAAAAAAGTCACAGACCGAGGAGTGGCCTTGTACAGCTGTATGTGTTATGTTTTGCTTGGGTCGCGTGTTCTACGTCACAGGAGTGTGGCGCCGCCTCGCTGTTATAGAAATCCCACCCACCCCAGCTTAACACGGTTGTAATGGAGACAAAAGCGTGCCGAACCATATTGAAGTGAATCGAGGCGTGCCGAGGTGTGCTGGGCTAGTGGAAAAGTGCCTAAAGTGGGGATGTCTGGAGAGGAGAGATAATGGCCCTGTCATAGGGAAAGGCAAAGCGATCCTAAACCACACAAATAGGCAATATAATAACAACACCGAAGTATAAATAGTAATCAGAGCAATAAATCATTAGAAAACAAAACACAGAAAAACACCACAAGGCTTAGGAAACATACAGAAAATGTTCATAAATAAATTAAGAGACTGAGCCTGGTAAACCCCGCGCTCAGTCCTGTGACATTCCGAGCCCATGAGTTTTCTTGTTTGCTTAGCCAAGCCTGTTTAGTTTTTTGTGCTTCAGCTCCCAAGCTGATTTTTGTGTTTTGTTTAATAAATAATGTTTAATGCTCGCTACGCATCTGGGTCCTGCTCTCTGTCCAGAGGAGCAAACTTTGACAAATGGTGTGTTCCAACCAAACGCGAACAAACAAATTTTTTGTGCAGCACGATTACATTTTAACTCAATGTAAACACATGAATAGATATGAATTCACCATTTGAGTGAGTTGCAGACGGGCAAAGTTGCCTCTGCAGCTGTGTTCAACCTGATGTCGAAATTCCCAACAAACCGTCCTGCTTAGGTTTAAATTGTCCCACAGGGGTCTCACCTGAAAAAAAATTGTCCCTGCCTCCAAAATTTCACCTGGATGATGGTTGTTTACACTGGTAGCATGCTAACAAGGTTAGCACGGCCATGGGTAAATAATTCCGTGTCATGATCCGGTGCACTGGCGGGGGCCGTGCTTAATTATTAGATTTATTGTGTCTTTTTCTGTTTGTTTATTTTTCTGTTCGACTGTATTTGGTTGCTGTTTATTAGAGTCTGTATTTCCTTCTTTGGCTTTTGTTTTGATTGTTGCTGGCCCGGTGACAGCTCGCACGTCACTTCCTGCTGTCAAACTGTGTTTGCGCTCTGTCACAGCTGCCAGCAATAATCGCCATTCAGGACCCCACAGGTGTTTGTAATCTGAGGCTACTTACTTCAGCTGTGGGTGTCACTTTCTTGGTGCAGTGGCATCTATTCTGATCTGTCCAGTTACCCAAGGTCTTCAGCCAAGTTAAGTCTTTATTTTTCCTTGCTCAGGTTATTGTCTTGTCTAGTTGTTATTTATCAGCCTTGTCCTCATCTTTAGTAATTTCTGTATTTTTCACTCCAGTTCCTAGAGCTGTGTTTTCCATTGGTTGTGTCTTGTATTTCATGTTACATTTAGTTAATAAAATAGCAAACTTACAGTCTACGTTTGGCGTCCTGTTTGCCCACGGAAAGGGCCAGTCATGACACTCCGACACTTCGATTCAGCTGCAGAGCTCCTGGTCTATCTGTCTGCAGGTGAATGTCAGTGTCCTTTTCAAACTAGTTTACTTTCCAATTTTGATACTTTTACTCCTGCCCCCCCCCCACCCCGTCCTGTCAAGCAGCTAGGTGAGCAGAACAGAAGTCTGTTACCCTTATTGTGCCAAACAGATTTACTTTGCCAAAAGGAGCTTTATACAGTACATACATATGCACTGTATATTGTTGTAAACTCCTCTTGTAATAACTTTTAATACTTTATTTAAATTATTCTACCCATGAAGGACCCGACAGGAGGGGAGTGGGGAAAGGAGGTGTGGGGAGGGGGAAAGAAAAGGAAGAGGGACAGACAAAGAAGACAAATAGACCAATAACTAAAACAAACAGAAGACAGACTGCTTCTTCCACCGAAGAGGTCTCAACACGAGTCTGGTATCCACGCCTGTTAAAGGAGAGACATATGTGTGTGCATCCGTGTGCGTGTGCATGAGAGCGTGCACAAAATAAGTGTGTGCATGTGAGTGGTTTGTCAGGAAACATATGAAGAGGGTGGCTGGTCACAGCAACCCCCCCCCCCCCCCAAGACCCTGAGCAAACAGGATAACGCCACCAACCTCCACAGAGGTTGGTGCCATTATCCTCGGGCCACCGTCTCAGGCTGGTGGCCCAAGATTGTACAATTGTTACAATTACAATTGTGGCCCATTCTAATGGGCCACAATTGTAATGGGCCACAACCTTGAGATTGTAATCCCAACCTTGAGATTGGTTGGGCCCAATCTCACAGGCCACAACCTCTGGTGGCCCTTGAATTGTAATGACCCAATCTGAAGCCATTACTAGATTGTAATGGCCCTTGAGATTGGGCCATTACTAGCCCAATCTCCAGGCCATTACGACCTAGTGTTATCCCTTGGATGTGAATGTGTGTTTTTGCGTGTCTTCTGCATGTTCAGATTAACTGTACATGCATTCACACGCGTGAAAAATTCACTTCGTGATTGGTCTGAACACACCTTAATGCTACGTGTCCACTGGATCCGTCATTTTTCCACTTCCCATTCATTGTGTATTGGAAACACAATGGAAAGTATTTGTCTGCAATACAGTGAAATTTGGGCTGAGGTGTGTCGAGTAGCCCGTGTTCCCTCTACTGCTCATTTGCATAATCATTACAGTCGTTTATTCAATATAGTCATTTATGCAAATGAGTTTCCCATACCGGCATGCGCTGAAGGCAGGGATCTTGTCCTGAATGTTTAAGTCAGTGGTTTTTGATGTCAATTAATGACTGATTCATTAACTGAACCTACTATTTCTCACACAAAGTGATGTTGAGAAACACTTTTCACTGGTTTGTTTTAAAGATATGAGACTTGTAGTCCACCATGTTGTCCAGTAGTTTCAATAGTTTCAATCTATGAAAGACCGCCCACGACTGGATCCCTTGACCAGTCAGGAGCAGCTTGTTGGAACATGCCCACTGGTCCATTTTTTCCTGGAAAGCCTGGGAGGCGCCGACGAAGAGAGACGGAGGAGCCTACTCATTCACTACCTTGGTGAGGAGGTAAAAAAAAAAAAAGCTGTCTATATTGCATGTGTTCTAAGGGGTCCACCTTATATACAGTATGTGAGTTATCTATGGGATTTCCATGTTTTGTAAGGGGGAAAAAATGTTGTCTGGGGATTTGGCCCTTGGGGCTTGCTGTAGCCTTTGCCGGGGGTTGGGGTGGTGACGTCAGGTGGGCTACGGCCAGTGAATATACGGTACTGTGCCTGTGTTCCATAATAAAGTTCAGTTCGTTGCTCAGTTCAACGGCTCCGGTCTACCGTTATTGAGACACAACACAATCCCTATACGATGCCTTTCGACAAAAAACAGACCAGTGGACACGTAGCATCGAAGTTTTACTCACTCCGCTCTCCGTGAGCTTCTACTCTCAGCTCTGCTACACTTTCTACATGAGGGGGGGGGCAACCTCCGCTCACCAATAGGAGTTGAACTTCACCACTCTTTGGGCAATTAAATTAAACCTTAAAACTTGTTTGACAGTGTAACATTCAGCACTGCTGCAGTGTGTTTACATTTATGCAGTGCCGCATCTCAGAGCTAGAGGCGCACTGTGTGCCGACAGGTGTGTCAGCCCAACCAGTGTTGCCAACTTGGCGATTTTGTCATTAAATCTGACTTTTCAGCCCCCCTCGACAACTTTTTTTTTGTCAAAAGCAACGAGCGACAAATCTAACGACTTTTCCTGGTGTTATCAAAGTCTTTTCTGGTGTTTTGGATACTGACGTGAAAGTGCATGATTACTCTGCAGTTATCATCCTCAACAAGCAATGGGTGGTATCGTGAGGCTCTCCTGTCCCTTTCCCATCCCAAAGCAATCACAGGCAGTCTCGGTCAGTCTCACAGTAGCCCCGTGCAGCAGCAGTGTTGCAGTTACAATAAATTAATTTTTTTTTTTTTTTTCAGAACTGCAATGTCTGATACCAATTGAATGCTGCAGTAGCGGCAAAGTGCTTTAGCCTACTTCCTAGCAACAGGTTGAAGCCATCCCTTAAATGTATGCGGAACAGTATAACGCCAAGGCAGGGCAATAAAGCTGCTGTGACCACCCAGCAGGGTTGCTTTGTTTTCTTACCAGCGTCTGTGTCAGTGCTGCTGGACTCTCTTTTTCCCTCTGAGTCCAAACTCATGTTCACTTTTTATGGTTGTTGTGGTGCTCGTACAGTAAAGAAACATGAGATGAGTGCTGCTGATGTGACTGACTGGCAGTGGCAGACAGGGAGGAGGAGCCAGCCAGCCAGCTCAGGTATGAGCTGATTGGGTAAGAGCAAACTTCAGTTTCTGGTGATGTGTGGGTGTTCACATAAATCAAAAAAATTGTTTGGGTGGGGGTGTGTACATGGAAATGCCAAAACTATTGTATATTTGGCCTTTTAAAAAAGTTTGATCATATATTGTATAGGCCCTAAAACTATCGTATATCTAGCAACACAACATGTTTACAAACACAATGAGTTAGTGCAAATGGGTGCGCATGGGAGCATGTGGGTGTGAAGGTGTGGGGAGGGGTGTGCCTGTGAGTTGGGAGGTGCTGGATTAAGGGGGGTAGTGCCTCTTCGCAAAGTGGGCTCCCCTGGGCAGGGTGACTTCTTTGGGCATGGGGGTCCCCGGCGTGATCGGCGGTGGCACTGGGGTGGGCCCGCTGTAAGGGTGCCTGGGGGGGCTCGCGCTGGGGGGCGCAGGCCAGTCTCCAGCCCGGGGGATGTGGTCATTGGTGCCTGGGGCCCGGGGGCAGGCGTTGGCCCCGCTGGGTGGGTAGGGGGCAGGCAGGTCCAAGGTTGTGGGCTCACTGCGCCGGCCGCCGAGCGACCAGGCCTCCCTCGATTGTCCTTCCTGGGGCGGATGCCTGGCTTTCCTGGGGCTTGCTGACCTCAGACGTTTGGGCCCTGTGGGGATTGGTGTTGCTGCCTTGCCTGCTTGGGGTTCCCGGGGGGAGAGCTGCTGTGACCGGCCTCCGCTTCGTATGTTTCTTGACAAACCACTCACATGAACACACTTATTTTGCGCGCGCTCTCATATATATGCACGCAGACGTACACGCACAAGTGTCTCTCCTTTAGCAGGTGCGGAAACCAGACTTGTGTTGAGACATCTTCGGTGGAAGAGGCAGTTTGTCTTTTGTTTGTTTTAGTTTGTTGGTTGTTTTTTTTTTTTTTGTCTGTTCCCCTCCCTTTTCTTTCTCCCTCCACACACTTCCTTTCCCTCTTACCTATCCTGCCGGGTCTTCCATGGGTAAAACAATTAAAATAAAGTATTAAAATTTATTACTGGAGGAGTTTTCAACAATATACAATACACAGTAAGGTACTGTATAAGCTCCTCTTGGCAAAGTAAATTTGTTTGGCACAATAAGGGTTACAGATCCCTGTTCTTCTTGCCTTGCTGCCTGACAGGACAAGGGGAAGATAAAAAAGAAGATATTCTAAATTTTTATGATCGGTCTAAACAATGACAGGTTGGATAGCTCCCTCCAACCAGTGGCTCCACTCCCCCAATGCCGGCTTAATGACCAACAGTTCACAATCTCCAACATTGTAGTTCCTCTTGGCTGGCATTAGCCGCCGGGAGAAATATGCACACAGATGGAGTTTCTGGTCGGAGGCGGAGCGCTGGGAGAGGACAGTGCCCACCCCCGAATCAGAAGTATCCACCTCAACCACAAACTGTGCCGAAGGATCCACCTGCACCAGAACATGCGCGTTGGTGAAAAGGCCTTTCAGGGTCACAAAAGCTCAATCAGCGGCCTCTGACCACTTGAACAGGCTTTTGGTTGATGTCAACTGCGTAAGCGGTTGCACCACCTTACTATAATCACGGATAAATCGGCGGTAGAAGTTGGCGAAGCCCAGGAAGCGTTGGTGGTCCTTCCTGGACTAGGGGGTAGGCCAGTCTACTATCACCTTGATTTTCTCCTGATCGGCCTTTACCATGCCCTCGCCGACGATGAACCCCAGGAATGAAGTAGATCGAGTGGAAAATTGGCACTTCTCCGCTTTCACAAAAAGATGATTCTCCAGCAGCCGCTGCAGGACAGACTGAAAGTGGACTATGTCCTCCTTCAGCTTGCAGGAAAAAATCAGAATATCCTCCAAATACACAAAAACAAACTGGTTCACCATATCTCGCAAGAGGTCATTGATTAACTGCTGGAAGATGACAGGGGCATTGGTCAGCCCGAACGGCATGACAAAATACTCAAAATGACCCAATGGTGTTTTAAATGCCATCTTCCACTTGTCTCCCTCACGAATGTGGACCAAGTGGTACGCATTACAGAGGTCACATTTGGTGAAAAAACGTGCCTTTTGGAGTAGCTCAAACGCTGAGTTAGTAAGGGGCATTGGATACTTATCCTTACGGGTAATCACATTAAGCTCACGGTAATCAATACACGGCTGCAGAGACCCATCTTTCTTCCCTACAAAAAAGAGCCCAGCACCGAGAGAGGCGGACGACAGATGAATAATGCCGATGCTGAGGGAGTCTTTAATGTAGGTCTCCATCGCCTCCCTCTCCGGCCCAGATAAACTGTAGAGCCAGCTGGATGGTGGCCATGCGCCCGAGAGGAGGTCGATAGCACAGTCGTAGCCCCAGTGAAGTGGTAATGATAGGGCCCTGGACTTGCTAAAGACCTCCTCTAAGTCATGATAGACCTCGGGCACTGAGCTGAGCTCCACTAGCTCAGCCAGAGAGGAAGAGATCAGGAGCGAGGGCAAGCATGTGGCCGATTGGAGACACGATGAGAGACAGAAAGGGCTCCAGGACGAAATGGAGCCCTGACTCCAGTTTATAATTGGATTATTTGATTTGATTTGATTTTGTATACTTTATTGATCCCCAGAGGGGAAATTGAGGGCATCCACCTGGATGGATGAAGCAGCCACGGTACGGCACTATCCCTTAACCATTCACACACACATTCACACCTAGGGCCACTTTAGAGTCTCCAGTTAACCTAACCTGCATGTTTTTGGCCTGTGGGAGGAAACCGGAGAAATCCCAGAGTAAACCCTCGCAGATACGGGGAGAACATGCAAACTCCACACAGATCACTGTTGGCCAGGGGCTGGGATCAAACCAGGGATCCCATGGCCAAGGGTGAGTTGCTGTGCTGGTGATTATGAATGTGGAGCCACAGATACTGAATATTCTCACGATGATTACTGGACAGAATGACCGAAATGGGCTCAGTTTGTTCGGTAATTGCCGCGATACTGCTGCCTGAGACCGCCGTGACAATTTACGCACCATGGCCTGTTGAATGAAATTTTGCTCCACCCCAGAATCAACCAGGGCAGAGGTTTTGAACTCAGCCCTCGGTAACTGGATAAGGGCCGGGAGTTCAAAATGACTGGGGGAATTTGGCAAAGACCCTTCCACCAGCCCCCCCATGGCAATTGACGGAATGGGTCTTTCGGGCCAACTTTGGCATTTCAATATTGCGTGACCAGGGACCCCACAATAAATACACTCCCCCACCCTCTTGTGATGCCAGCATTCCCTTGGAGTCAGATGGACCCTCCCAAGGTCCATTGGCTCCGGTAATGATGCCGGCAGAACAGCATCGAAGATCGGGGAGGGGGGGGGGGTCGTGGAGCGAACGGGGAAGCTGCGGCCTTCTGCTCCCTTGTACACTCCCTATACCAGTTATCCAGAGCCACTGTCTGTGCAATCATCAACAGGAGGGAGACATGCGGATAGCCAGCTCATTGCGGAGATGTATATCCAGGCCCCAGAGGAAGGCGCTGTGCAGGGCAGTGTTGTTCCAACTGGAGTTGGCCACAGCGACCCGGAACATGATGAAAAAATCGGCTACAGACGGTCTCTCTGTCGAAGTCCCACCAGCTGGCTAACCATGTTCCCCTCACTCTCTGTATGGTCGAATGCCTCGGAGAATTCCCGCACAAACCGTTGGTATGTGTATAGGGGCCCGTCCGGACTGCTCAAAATGGACTGTGCCCACTTAAGCACCCTGTCTCACAGCAACAAAGTCATGAAATGGACCTTAGCCGAATCATCCCTATACTTCCCTTCCACCTGCTGAAAATAAAGCCGGCAGTGAAGCACCACCTCTCCCCCATAGGGGGCAGGTAAAGGAACAGAGATGTTCCTGCAGATGGCAGACACTGCCGGAGCAGCAGGTGCAGGGTGCAGGGGGAGACGCCGCACCAGGAAGCAAACCTAGGTGCTCAGTGATAGTGGCCAATTGCTGGGTTACGGTTTCGAATTGCTCACACATAAACATGACCCACCGTTCTGTTGCCTCCAAGCGGCAGAGTGCCAACTGTTCGCCCGGCTGAGTGCTCGCTGAGCTTCAATCTTGGCTGGATCGTTCTGTCATGACTCAGTGCAAGTGAGGCTCAAACGCAGAGCTGTCAGAACAAATACTCAGACACAGATGTAAAAGATGATGCTGTTACCAAATTTAAGCAGATTGTTTCCTCTATGCCCTGTGTCAACACAAAGGAGATAAGCTATAGACAGCTTGCTCCTTCTGTAATTAATAGTATGGTAGATAGTGTTACAGCTTCGCTGCATCAGACTCTAGACATGGTGGCCCTTTTAAAAAAGAAAGTCTAATCAGAGATTTCTAACTCCTTGGTTCAACACAGAAACTCGTAGCTTAAAACAGAAGACTCATCAATTAGAAAGAAAATGGTGCTCCACTAAATTAGATGAAATCTATTTAGCTTGGAGAAATCATCTTTTAATTTATAAAAAAATCTCTTTGGAAAGCTAGAAGAAGTTACAGTATTATTCTGTATTAAAAGAAGAGAACAAGAATAATCCCAGGTTTCTTTTCAGCACTGTAGCCAGGCTGATAAAGAGTCAGGACTCTGTCAATCCTAGCATTCCCTTAGAGCTTTCTAGTCAGGACTTTATAAACTTTTTCAGTAATAAAATTTCATCTGTCGGAGATAAAATCAGTCAGATTCTTCCCACCATGGACTTAATTACAGTAACTACTACAACTCCTTCAACTGATATCTGTTTGGATGAGTTTACTCCAACTGACCTTTTAGAGTTAGCTAAAATAATTTCCTCATCCAAGCCTTCGACTTGTACTATAGACCCTATTCCTACCAGGTTAGTTAAAGAAGTCTTCCCATTTATTGGTAACTCTATTCTTCAAATAATCAATTCTTCATTAGCATTAGGCGACGTATCGCAGGCTCTTAAAACTGCTGTAATTAAACACTTACTCAAAAAGCCAACACTAGATCCAGGAGTTTTAGCTAACTGTAGACCAATCTCTAATCTGCCTTTCATTTCAAAAATCTTAGAAAGAGTTGCTGCTACACAATTATTTAACCACTTGCAGGGAAATGGTTTATTTGAAGAGTTTCAATTGTTATGACCCGAGCGCCGGTTCTGATCGCGCTCGGGCTAAAGTTATGTCTCACTGCCGGCCTTGACAGCTGCGGGCTGTATTCTGGCCTCACCGGGCTCTTATTGTGAAAGTGCTCGGTGGGGTTTCCGCCTGTCAATGGTCGGCCAGCTGAGTGTCATTACCATTGTTAGTGTTTCGCCATATAAGCCCAGCACTGGCGACGGTATGACGCAGCAGTGTCAGTCGTTATACGTCTGAGCTACGGATGACTTGGACTATCATCTACCTTGTCTGCTTGTTGTTGACCGTCACTTCTCCGGCACCAGTAAGTGAGCTATTAGCCTTACCCCTTCCGGTGAAAGTAGACCTTTGTGTGTCTTTGCTTCAGCAGCCTGTGTAGCTAATTACTTAAACAACCTTTGCCTGTGAATGACCGTCTCCTCTTAAGGACCCGTAAGAGAGCTGTCTAGCCTTACGCCTCCGGAAGTGTATGGACTTATGTGTCATTGCCCCTGCATCTTGTGTTGTTAACTTTTCACTGTAAATAAACTCACTGTAAACTCACTGGTGACTGTGTGCGTCTTATGCTGGCTCGTGAGGGCCAGCGCATGACAGTACACTGCTGCCAAAACAGCGTTACGGTGACGCCAACCCGAGACGCTATTCACCAGTGGGTTTGAGTTTTTTGGACATTTGCTCTTTCCTGTCTGGGTACCGTGTATGTGAAGAATGCCGTCGCGGAGGAACCATGTGTGGAGTCCGAGCCACGAGCTGACTGATGTGCTGGAAGTGGTGGATGAGCTGCTCATCTCCGCTTCTCTGCTAGATTATGACCACGGCATACACTGGTACCTGGACGCCGCCGAGGATATACTTTGTCATCTCTCTCCCCGCTACGCTGACCACCCGGAAGCCGACGCGAGGAGGGAGGACATCGCTGCGCAACGCGAGATCTACCTGATGATGGAGGAGGAACGCGGCATGAAGCAGGAGAAGAGGCACTCCTGCTCTTTGCTCATGGATCCCGATCTTTTCCTCGATCCGTTCCGGGAGTTCGCACCGTCTGGGGGCCGGCGAAGGTGTCGGCGCCGCGGCTGGGCGCATCCTTGGCAAGCTCCTGCTCCGGATCCAGTTCCGGGCCGCCGGGATGACCCCCTCAACCAGCCGGCTGCTGTGAGTGAGCTGAGTCCTGTGCCGGTGGGCTCCGTCCATGGGTCTGTTTCTACCACCCAGCGAGCGAGGGAAGGAGCGATGTCTGCTACAGCTGATACCATCCTCCCCCCAGGAAACAGGCAAGTTCAAGTTCACTTACCTATCAATCATTGTGATCTGTCTTGTCTGACTCCTGGGGATGAAGCTCAGGGTTCGCAGCTCCCTGAGTTTCTTTCCCCAGCTGTAGCCATTTATATTAAACCTGCTGCCTCTGTGTCTCCTCCTGCGGAGCGGTCCTCGGCGTCAGTCCCACGCCATCGAACGAGGGGGAGGCCTGCAGCTCTGGGAAATATCCCGGCCCTGCAGCCTAGCATCGGACAGAGAAGAACAGACTGCAGTGAGGAGCCAGAGCCGACGAGAGAGTGTCCCCAGGGTTCCTCAGGGATGCAGCCCGAGTCAGCAGGTCCAGGGTCCTCTGCCCCCACGCCATACGGGTTATTGGCGTGGACGCCTGCGCGTGAGGATCCAGCTGCAGAGACCATCAGGCCGGCTGTGGAACCCGACGCAGCTGAGTGGGGGCCTGACGACGAGCTTCTCCTTGAACCTGGATCGGCGAAGTCCTGGACGGCTCCAGAGCCCGAGTGCAGGCAAGTGCTCTTTCTTGTTTTCCTGTATGGTGTATTAGATCATTTTTGCCTGCCTCATGGGGAGGCGAGTGAGGGGCAGCCGTCCGCTGCACCCGAGCTCGTCTCGCTGGGCTCTGGCGCTGCCGGTGGAACTGATCCCGGTCCTCTCTTGTTTTCTGAACACCTCCACAGCGTTACCAGTCTGGAGCCAGTCAAGGTCACGGGACTGGGGGTTCCAGGTTCGGAGATGGAGGTCGTCGCCGGAGCAGTCCTGACCCAGTCGGGGTCCGACGTGTGGGCTGAGATGACCCAGTCGGGGTCCGACGTGTGGGCCGCGGTGACCCAATCGGGGCCCGTCCTGACCCAGTCGGGGTCCGACGCATGGGCCGAGGTGACCCAGTCGGGGTCCAACGTGGGTACAGCGGTGACCCAATCAGGGCCCGTCCTGACCCAGTCGGGGTCCGACGCATGGGCAGAGGTGATCCAGTCGGGGTCCAACGTGGGTGCAGCGATTACCCAATCGGGGTCCGACGAGGTCCAGTGGGGGTCCAGCGCAGGTGCGGCTGCGACCCAATCAGGATTCGAGAGGGCCCAAGTTTTTGGTTGTTCCTCTCTCAGGAGCCACCAGCTGGGGGCCATGAGAGGTTCTTGTTTGACGGTCTGGCGCTCCCCTGTTTTGTCGTGTTCAGGTGAGCGGCTGCATGCAATCCCTCCATGGTCCTGGTGGTTGTGGGATACGGGTCGGCCACCTGAGGAACTGCTTGGAGCGTTCGGCGTCTTGGGTTGGCCACCCAATAAACTGTGTGTGTTACGGGGTCCTCTGGTTTGGCCACCAGAGGACTTGTTTCTGGGGGCATGGGACTGGGGTAGGCCACCTGATTATCATGTACTGTGGGACTATCTGTGGGCCCATATGAGGCCTGGTCATGTTAAGTACGTCTAGAGATTTTTTTTTTTTGTTTCTTTGTAAATCGAAGTCATAGTCTTAGTCAAGTCTGAGCAATTTTTAGATTGCCTCTTGTTTCCTTGTAAGTCATAGTCTTAGTCAAGTCTGAGCAATTTTTAGATTGCCTCTTGTTTTTTTTTCTCTTGTAAGCCAAAGTCATAGTCACAGTCAAGTCTGAGCAATTTTTGATTGCCCCTTGTTCTTGTTCTTTTGGAAAACCATAGTCATAGCCAAAGCAAAGCAATTTTAGATTGCTCCCTGTGTTTTTTTTTTTTGTTTGTTTTGTTCGTGTTTTGAAAGCCATAGTCAGGTAAAGCAATCTATATTGCCTTTTGTGTTTTGTATTCATAGTTTGGTCTTGTTCAGGGGTTGGTTTCTCTCCCTCCGCACCTGTCCTCCCACCTCCCACCCTGGGGGGAGGGGGGCGGGGGGGGCAGGGTGGTTCCTTGGGGCGTTCAGAGTCCGCCTGTGGAGGGAGGGTACTGTTATGACCCGAGCGCCGGTTCTGATCGCGCTCGGGCTAAAGTTATGTCTCGCTGCCAACCTTGACAGCTGCGGGCTGTATTCTGGCTTCACCGGGCTCTTATTGTGAAAGTGCTCGGTGGGGTTTCCACCTGTCAACGGTTGGCCATCTGAGTGTCATTACCATCGTTAGTGTTTCGCCATATAAGCCCAGCACTGGCAACGGTATGACGCAGCAGTGTCAGTCGTTATACGTCTGAGCTACGGATGACTTGGACTATCATCTACCTTGTCTGCTTGTTGTTGACCGTCACTTCTCCGGCACCAGTAAGTGAGCTATTAGCCTTACCCCTTCCGGTGAAAGTAGACCTTTGTGTGTCTTTGCTTCAGCAGCCTGTGTAGCTAATTACTTAAACAACCTTTGCCTGTGAATGACCGTCTCCTCTTAAGGACCCGTAAGAGAGCTGTCTAGCCTTACGCCTCCGGAAGTGTATGGACTTATGTGTCATTGCCCCTGCATCTTGTGTTGTTAACTTTTCACCGTAAATAAACTCACTGTAAACTCACTGGTGACTGTGTGCGTCTTATGCTGGCTCGTGAGGGCCAGCGCATGACATCAATCTGAGTTTAGAATCCATTATAGCACTGAAACAGTCTTAGTGAAGGTCATTAATGACCTCCTTATCGCATCTGATAATGGACTTGTTTCTGTACTTGTCCTTTTAGACCTTAGTGCAGCTTTTGATACTACAGATCATAATATTTTACTTGAATAGAACACTATGTTGAGCTTAATGGAACTTCATTGCAGTGGTTTAGATCTTGTTTATCTGATAGGTTCCAGTTTGTTCTTGTCAGTAATGAGCTTTTTTTCAACTTAAAGCTCAGTCATGGAGTTCCCCAGGGATCTGTGCTAGGCCCTATTCTTTTAAGTTAATATATGCTTCCACTAGGCAACATTATTAGAAAGCACTGTATACATTTTCATTGTTATGCAGATGACACACAATTATACCTGTCATTGAAGCCAGAGGATAGGAATCAATTAGCCAAATTAGAGGCCTGTCTTAAGGAAATCAAAGCTTGGATGACTTGCAATTTCCTGCTATTAAATTCAGATAAGACTGAAGTCATTGTAGTTAGTTCAAAAACCCTTAGAAATACCTTTCCAAATCAAATTCTTAGTGTGGATGTGGATTATCTTTCTCTTAATAGTTCTGTGAGGAACCTTGGAGTTATTTTTGATCAAGATCTGTTTTTTAATTCACGTATTAAACTTGTTTCTAAGACTGCCTTCTATCACTTGTGTAATATTGCCAAGATTAGGAGCATCTTGTCTCAGAGTGATGCTGAGAAACTAATCCACACTTTTGTTAGCTCTTGATTAGATTATTGTAACTCTTTATTTTCAGGCTATCCTAAAACATCTTTAAAAAGTCTTCAGCTGATCCAAAATGCTGCAGCAAGAGTTTTAACAGGTACTAGAAATAGAGATCATATCTCCCCGGTTCTGGCCTCCCTTCACTGGCTTCCCATAGAGTTTAGAATTAAGTTTAAAATCTTTCTTCTTACTTACAAAGCTCTAAATAATCAGGATCCTTTTTATTTAAAAGATCTGATACTACCCTATTATCCTAACTGAGCACTACACTCCCAAAATGCAGGATTACTTGTAATACCTAGACTCTCCAAAAGTACAATGGGAGGCAGAGCCTTCAGTTATCAAGCTCCTCTCCTGTGGAACCAGCTGCCAATCTGGATTTGGGTGTCAGACTCGATCTCTGTTTTAAAGAATAGGGTGAAAGCTTTGCTTTTGATATAGCCCATAATTAGGGAGGGATCATGTGTCTCTGAACCCTCCCTTAGTTGTGCTGCTAATAGGTTTAGACAGCTGGGGGACCTCCAACAGTGCACTGGGCTTCACTCCTTTCTTCACGCTCAGTGAAATATTTTTGCTGGTCTTTAACATCTGTTTGTTCTCTCCCATAGATTGAGTCCCCACTGTGCTGTTTGCTCTCTACATGTCTGTTCTTTTCTTTTTCTCTATTCCCTCATCCCCCAGCCAGTCGCAGCAGATGACTGCCCCTCCCTGAGCCTGGTTCTGCTGGAGGTTTCTTACTGTTAAAAGTGAGTTTTTCCTCTCCACCGTCACCAAGTGCTTGCTCACAGGGGCCTGATTGCTGGGGTCTTTCTGCAATTGTGGGTGTTTCCCCTGTAGTTGAAAGTGGTAGGAGATGACAGTTGTTGTGAAATGGCGCTATAATAAAGCTGAATTGAAATGAATTGAAAAGTTTGCGAGTTTATTATGGAAAACTAAACCAAACACACAACTCTAAATAAAAGTGCAAAACTAAGGAAAAGAGCAACACAAAAACACACACTTAAATTACACACAAAAACTGGTGCCACTGGAGCACACACAGCCTATGGGGAGAAAGCAGAAAGAGATGATTAGGGACAGAATCTCTCGAAGGGGAAAATAATAATAGGTGAGCACTCTTACTCGATGAGCAGAGGAGCCCGGCTGGGAACTCCTGCGTGGACCAGGGGAACAGGGGGAAGACAGTAACCTGGGTGGACATCCGGCGTTGGTCTTCTTGGTCAGGCGAGCATGACCAGCTCTGGAGCGCACACCGGCGGGTGGCAGCAAACCTGACAGACAGAAGGACAGAGACGTGAAAACACACATCAACGATAGTAAAGTAGAAGGCTTAGATGTAGTTTATGGTTGCAAACCCTAACGATCCAGTGTAGGGCTGAAATGATTAGTTGACATTATCGATAACGTCGACAATAAAAATTTGTCGACAAATATTTTTATTGTCGACAAATCGTTTAATTATAAAGTTTATATGCATGCTGTGGTTTAGCTGTAACCAGTAGGAGCAAGCTCCATTTAACTGGAACTGCAATGCACAACTGGAACTGCTGAGGGCAGTAGCGCCTCTGTTGTCCAGCATGCATGAACAATTTCCAGTGAAGGAAAAGAGGAGCACAGCATGGAAAAGCGTGTGTTGTGTTTTGTTTTCACGGTTGTTACAGAGTTTAAGTGCAAAGCGGCTGTATGTGTCTCTTCAAGGCAGAGAAAGGAGAATAAAGACCCACTGTTGTGAAGGTATTAACGTTTGCTCCGTGTCTAACTGACTGGAGAACCTACCTAGAGCAAAGCCTGTTATCAGCTAATGAGCCAGGCTAAAATACGGACATTTTAGCTTTAATTCACAGGGAGTACCGGGAGCCACATTACCGTCTGCAAGGGTAAGTTACAGTGAGTAAAGAAAGTTAGCACCGCTTATTTTCAATGGCCAACCATTTCAAGCTTTAGAAAAATGACAATACTGTTAGTATGTGCTGTTAATGTTAGTTTACCTGTTTGACAATAAGCCCTCTGGTTGCTGAGGGTTGAGCTGTCATGGCTAACATGTTGAATGCAGTGACTGAATTGCAGGAGTTGCTATTGCTTTTTCATCTTTGTTAATATTAGCCCTCATTCTGAATATTAGTTACACTGTGTTACACTGTGTCCAGCTGAGACAAAATGGCATTTAAATGCCTTCCGCCAACAGGAGACGGAACGTTAAGAGGTATTGAACAGCGGCTGAGGTAAAATATGCAGCCCCAACAAGAAGCAGAGATGGTGGACATGAGAAAAATAAACGCGACTATTCGACTAGTTGAAAAAAAAATAGTCATTAGATTAGTCAACAACTAAAATAATCGTTAGTTGCAGCCCTAATCCAGCGATGGGTTCTCCACATGCTGGCTCTTAACTAAGCTGGGACATCAGGACGCAGCAGGTGTGTAATCACGCAGGTGTGGCTGATCCTCCGGAGCCGAGAAGACAGGAACAGGAGGGAAGGGGGAGCACGCTCGCCTGATCATCACACCTTGTGTCCGTCTTTGGTAAGGCGAAAGCGCTGTCCCTCCCACCCCATCGACCCTTTAACTGGGCAGCACGGTGGTGCAGTGGCTAGCACTGTTGCCTTACAGCTAGAAGGTTCCTGGTTTGAATCCCCAGGTTGGCAGGGGTTGGAACCTTTCTGTGTGGAGTTTGCATGTTCTCCCTGTGCTGCGTGGGTTTACTCCAGGGGCTCCGGTTTCCTCCCACAATCCAAAGACATGCATGTTAGGTTAACTGGTTGTTCTAAATTATCCCTAGATATCCGTTTCCTATAGGCCCTTAGAATAGAGGGTTAGTATTAGTGAAAGCGCTTTGAGTGGTCTTTGTGACTAGAAAAGCGTTATATAAGTGCAGGTTATCAAATCAAATCAAATCAAATCAAACTTTATTGTCATATTGCTGTACATACAACTGTAGTGCAGGCAAGATGAAATTGTGTTTCTCTCGGCATCCATATAAGAAGCAGCATGATTAAGACACACTCCCACATAGCTCCCACCCCCCCATCCATTCACACATCCCTGAGACATACTTGGGGAAAAAGAATAACTAACTATAATATACAAAATGTCCATAGGTGCAGTAGTGTGTATGTGAGATTCCGGGTCAGCTGTTCAGCATCCTGACAGCTTGTGGGAGGAAGCTGTTGATCAGTCTGGTGGTTCTGCCTCTGATGCTCCGGAATCGTTTACCAGATGGAAGAAGTTCAAAGTGTTTATGCAGAGGGTGAGAACTGTCCTTGACAATGTTCAGTGCCCTGCTCCTACAACGGTTCTGAAAAAGTTCTTGGACAGAGGGGAGGGAGACTCCAATTACCCTCTCCGCCCCCTTGACTATCCTCTGCAGGGCTTTTTGTCTGACATACTGCAGCTGGAGTACCATGTAGCAATGCAGTACGTCAGAACACTCTCCACCACACCTCTGTAGAAGGTCCTGAGGATGCAGATGGGGAGAGAGGCCTGTTTGAGTTTCCTCAAGAAGTGTAGTCTCTGCTGAGCTCGCTTTCTGATCTCCAAGGAATTCTTGCTCCAGGTCAGGTCCTGCGAGATCTGCACTCCGAGGAACTTGATGTTCTCTACTCTCTCCACTAAACGGCCGCCGATGCTGAGGGGGACGTGCTCAGGCTGTGACCGCCGGAAGTCGATAATCATCTCCTTTGTTTTGTCCACGTTGAGCACCAGATTGTTCTCCCTGCACCAGCCCTCCAGGTCTCTCACTTCTTCCCTGTACATTGATTCCTCATCCCTCTGAATAAGTCCCACCACCGTGGTGTCATCTGCAAACTTGATAATCTGGTTCCCCTTGTGTTTGGATACACAGTCATGTGTTAGAAGTGTAAACAACAGTGGACTGAGTACACAGCCTTGAGGGGTTCCGGTACTCAGCGTGACAGAGTTGGAGATGTTGTTTCCAACCCGGACAGACTGAGGTCTCTCAGTCAGGAAATCCAGGATCCAGTGACATGTGGCGGTGTTCAGACCGAGAAGGAGTAATTTCTCTATCAGTCTCTGGGGAATAATGGTGTTGAATGCTGAACTGAAATCAATGTATAGGAGTCTGGCGTAGGTGTCTTTCTGGTCCAGGTGGGTGATGACAGAGTGTAGGGTGGTGACTATAGCATCCTCCGTGGAGCGGTTTGAACGATATGCAAACTGGAGCGGGTCGTGTGATGCAGGGAGGCAGGCTGTGATGTGTGGTTTGACAAGCCGTTCAAAACACTTCATCACAATTGGTGTAAGTGCAACAGGACGATAGTCATTCAAACAGGACACCACTGGTTTCTTTGCCACCGGTACAATGATAGAGGTCTTGAAGCATCTGGGAACGATGGCCTGACTCAGGGAGATGTTATAAATGTCAGTCAGGACATCCGCCAACTCGCTCGCGCAGTCTCGGAGCACACGTCCCGGAATGTTGTCTGGACCTGCAGCTTTGCGTGGGTTGATTCTGGATAGGGTCCTCCGTGTGTCCGCTGTGTTAATGGTAAAAGCTGGTCCGACCGATGGTGGGAGTGGGCCGGCCCTCCCTCTGATTGTCGAGTTTGATGCTTCAAAACGTGCAAAGAAGTCGTTAAGCCTGTCTGGAAGCGAAGCGTCGTCATCATCGACCCCCTGCCTAGACTTAAAGCCCGTCAGTGTCCGAACTCCCTGCCACATCTGCTTGGTGTTCCTAGTGTCACAGAGGTGTCCCTGGATTTTCTCCGCATAGGCGCGCTTTGCCGCCTTAATTCCCTTTGAAAGCGCAGACCTGGCTGAGCAGAGGGCAATCCTGTCCTTCGCTCTGAACGCTGCATCTCTGGCTTTAAGCAGCGAGCGCACCTCTGCAGTCATCCAGGGCTTATGATTACCCCGCATAGTGATGGTCTTCACTGTAGTGACATCCTCTGTGCACTTCGCGATATAGCTGGTGACCGAATCAGCATACTCCTCCACATCTGTCCTGTCTTCCTGGGAGGCTGCTATTTTGAAGATCTTCCAGTCTGTGTGATGAAAACAGTCTTGCAGTGCAGAGGTTGCACTCTCTGGCAAAATCCTGACTTGTTTCACTGCTGGCCTGCTGCGCTTCAATAAAGGTTTGTAGGCAGGAACCAGCATCACGGACATGTGATCAGAACGGCCGAGATGGGGGCGGGGTAACGCTTTATATGCATCTGTGTTTGTGTACACTAAGTCCAACATATTCTGTCCTCTGGTCTTAAAGTCTACACATTGTTTAAACTTGGGGAGCACAGTCTTTAAGCTGGTGTGGTTAAAATCCCCCGCAACCACCACAAAACTGTCCGGGTGTGACGTTTGGATTCCACTGATTGCATTGTGCAGTTCCCCGAGTGCCTTCTTAGCATTAGCTTTAGCGTTAGCGCTCGGCGCTATGTAAACACCAACTACAAACACGTTGCTGAATTCCCTCGGCAGATAAAAAGGCCGACAATTAACAATAAGGAACTCCGCCAACGGAGAGCAGTGTTTAGACACTAACGTGGCATTAACGCACCAGTTCTTGTTAACATAGATGCATAGCCCACCCCCCCGGCTCTTACCGGAGCTCGCTGTTTCCCTGTCGGCCCGGAACATCGCCATATCTTCCAGCTGAATGGCCTCGTCAGGAATGTTGTCGTGGAGCCATGTCTCGGTGAAAACAAACACACAGCAGTCCCTCCACTCTCTCCGGGTTTCTTTCAGCAAACGCAGCTTGTCTACCTTGTTTTCGAGGGCGCGGACGTTTGATAGAAGAAGCGACGGTACCGCTGGTCTGGAGGGGTTAGCCTTTAGCCTAGCATGGATCCCGGCCTTTTTTCCTCGCTTTTGCTTGCGCTCGCTCCGCTTCCGCTTCCTCCTCTCCCGGGTAGCTTCCAGCGGGGACTCCGCCAAAATTCCATGCTGGCGTAGAATGTCCAAATCACAACCGATCGCCGCGATTCTTGCAGCGTGCAGTACCTTGATGTTTAATAAGGTCTCGCGGTTGTAAATTTTACAGAATGTACGTCTGGGATGATTAAAACTCTCACACTCGCTGATACCAAGAGGGGCCGCTGCGTCTAGGCGCGCCACCATCTTTTTTTTTTTTTTTTTTTTTTAGTTAGTTAGTTAGATAACTGTGCTACTGAGCGACTACGTGATTGCCCTCCAGCCAGTTGTACAGCTTGTCAGCCCCTGGGAGAGAAGCCATGGATAAATATATTAAAGAGTTCCTTAGCACTTGTATCATTCTGCCCTCATCATCGGAGGTGGGTTTTGTTGTGGGGAAAAAGGATGGCACCCTCCGCTCATGCATTGATTATCATGAATTCAATAACATTGCTGTTAGGGACAAGTATTCTCTACCACTCATCAATTCGGCCTTTGATCGACTCCAGCATTCCACCATTTACACTACAAACTCGACCTCAGAAATGCATACCATCTTGTCTGAATCTGTAAAGGCGATGGATGGAAAATGGGATTCCATACCCCCACTGGCCATTTTGAATATCTGGTCATGCCCTTCGGACTCACCAAAGTCCCAGCAGTTTTCCAGCACCTTATCAATGATGTCCTGTGGGACTTTTTGGACTCTTTTGTTTTTGTTTATTTGGATGATATCCTGATCTTCTTGCGCACGCTGGCCAAGCACAAGGTTCACGGGCAGATGGCGCTTCAACACTTGCTCGAAAACTAACTTTTTGTAAAAGCCGAAAAAGGTGAATTCCACACCACCTCCACAATGTTTCTGGGGTTTGTAATTTCGGAAGGTCAGATCAAACCTGACCCCCAAAAAATACAAGCAGTGACTGATTGGTCTACACCTTCCTCCTGAAAGCAGCTTCAGCAGTTCCTAGGCTTCGCCAACTTCTATCACAGGTTTATCCAGAACTATCGCACCCGCTCACTCAGTTAACCTCCACCAAAGTTCCCTTCATTTGTTCCAATGAAGCTGAGACTGTCTTCTCCCTCCTGAAAACACGTTTTAGTGAGACACCCATCCTGACACTACCCGACCCCCAACAGCAATTTATCAACGAAGTGGATACCTCGATCATCAGGGCGGGGGCAGTTCTCTCTCAACACTCGATCACCGACCACAAGGTCCACCCATGTGTATATTTCTCTCAGCACCTGACCCCTGCCGAGAGGGACTACACCATCAGTGACCATGACCTGCTGGCCATGAAGTTGGCGCTGCAGGAGTGGCAACTCTGGCTGGAGGGGTCAGTTCACCCGTTCTTGGACTGGACTGACCACAAAAATTTAGAATACATTAAAGCAGCCAAATGGCTCAACTCTTGCCAAGCCAGATGGGCACTGTTCTTCGATGGCTTGATAACTTTTCCCAAACCTATAGACCTGGATCAAAGAACACCAAGCCCAATGCCCTCTCCAGACAGTTCACCCCTGACGCTGCTGACCCCATGGTGGACACCATCATCCCGGGCTCCACTGTTGTGGGAGCCCTCACATGGGGAATTGAGCAGAAGCTGGTCGAGGCCCAAACCACTAACCCAGGCCCTGGGGGAGGCTTCCGGGCTGGATGTTCGTTCCCACCACTGTTAAAGGTGAGGTTATCCACTGGATACACGCCTCTAAGTTTTCCTGTCACCCGGGAATAGCCATGATCCTCGCTGCCCTTCGCTGCACATTCTGGTGGCCCACCATGGATCGGGATGTGTAGGAATACATCAAGGCTTATCCTCAGTGCTCAGCTGGCAAGTCCCTCACCACCCATCCCACCGGCCTGCTCCATCCCCTCCCCACCCCCGCCCGCCCCTGGTCCCACATTGCATTAGATTTTGTCACCAGTCTTCCGCCGCATCAGGGTCATACTGTTATCCTTACAGTGGTGGACAGGTTCTGGAAGGTGGCCCACTTTATTCCCCTTTACAAGCTTCCATCTGCCTTGGAGACAGCCAACCTCCTCACAACCCATGTCATCAGATTACATGGCATCCCGTGCGGCATTGTTTCGGACTGTGGTCCACAGTTTGTATCACAGGTCAGGCACTCATTCTGTAAATCCACTGGGGCCATGGTCAGTTTGTCGTAAGGATATCACCCTCAGTCCAGCGGGCAGTATGGGAGAGCCAACCAGGAGTTGGAGGCATTCCTGCAGTTTGTCACAACCTCAGACCCCTCTTCATGGTGTTCCCTCCTGCCCTGGGTGGAGTACACCCACAACACTGCCACGTCTGTGGCCACTGGCGTGTCCCCCTTCGAGGCGTCCTTGGGATACAGTCCTCACCTCCTGCCCATCTCTGAGGAATTAATCGCTGTCCCCAGCATCGCAGCTCACATGGCCAGTTGCTGTCACCTCTGGAGGAACACCAGGGCAGCACTGCTCAAGTCAAAGGAAGAGAACATCAAGTAGGCCAAAAGGAAGAAGGTCCCCCACCCCTGCCTATTCTGCTAGCGACAGGGTCTGGTTATCCACCAAACACTTCACCCTGAAGCAAGACAGCAGGAAACTAACCACTCTCTTTGTTGGCCCCTTCTCCATCACGGTGATTGTAAATCTTGCCTCAGTTCGGCTCAGTCTCCCTCCCTTGTTTTGCACAAACCCAGTGTTCCACGTCTCACAGGTCAAACAAGTGTTTGCCAGCTGCCTTTGCCCACCGCCCAAACCTCCACCTTCCTTGAAGATGGTCGACGGAGGCTTAGTCTTCGCGGTTAACCACATAATTGATGTGGAGTCATGGCATACAGTACCTAGTGAACTGGAGGGGCTACAGCCCCGAAAAAAGATCACGGATCCCCAGGTCCTTCATTATGGATGACTTCCTAAGCACCACCTTCCATCAGCAGCACGCAGACAAGCCCAGAGTGATGCCAGGAGGCGTTCGTTGAGGGGGGAGTACTGTAATGGTTCTGAGTGCACTCTGCCTTCCTCTTTCCCTCTGTATAGGCTGCCACCCTGCATCCTTGTTCCTCACCTGCTGCCAATCAGAGAGGTCCTTTAAATAGGGAGCTCTCCCTTCATGCTGCCTGGTGACATTAATGTACACACAGCCTGTACCATGCTCTGAGCTCAGCTTCATGTGATTATACTGCCTTGCTGTGTTTTGACCTTTTGCTTGTTCAAGACCCTGAGACTGCTTGCTTTTTTGGACTTATCTGCCTGCCTGCATCTTGTCTTCTGTGCCCTGACCCCTGCCTGCCTCTGGACTCTGGAAATAGCCCTGTGGACTGGATTTGGATATTCTTGGATTGTGCACACCCTCTTCCCCAAAGTAAGTCAACTTACCACCGTAATCTTCACAGCTCTTTACTCTCACTCCCCAGCCATCAGGCCTAGCCAGCGTTTCATTTTCAATCCCCCGGAAACACCCCAGCAGCACCTCAGCACCTCTTTCCCTGGCAACCTGCTTCCCCAGCATGGAGGTCCTTCACCTGTTCTCAGCTGCTCTCCCCTGCAGAAGTGTAAGCAAAGAAATTAACTTTAAAACGTCATCATTATGCTTATCAGTTATACTTACCTGGCCCTCTGCTCTCTCCTCTTACAGCTACCAGATCCTCGGGTTCATCGACATTGTACATTACCTTGCACAATTACTGTATTAAATATTATTGTTCACCTCCAATCGTTTCCTCCTGTGTCTGCTTTTGGGTCATATGCGACACACCTTAACAGAATCAGGCCTGCTTTTGTCTTTCTGATTCTTCCCTAGCAAGTCTTCTTTCGGGACTTCGGTCCAGTCCCTTTCTGCCCATGATGGGGCAGACATGGCGAATCTTTTTACCAAACCATGCTTTTTATAACTCACATGGCCACCATTTCCCTTCATCTCTCTCTCACTCACTCAGCTTCTGTGATGACACAGTTTCAAATTCCACAGTTATGACATAACCTCATACATACACGGAATCTACTTTCAACCTTTAAAAAAACCTTTAAAAAAGTCACATTCTAACACATTGACAAATATTTTGACCAAATAACATTTTAGAGTAGTACATTTGGTCACTTATGTATTTTGAGCAAATACAGAAACAAAGACATTTTAAAACACAGTTTTAACATATTTAAGCCAATACAACAGTTTTTCTGACAGTTTAAAGCCCATTTTAAGCATTTCTCTATACTGTACTCCACCTCAAGGGACCTTTGCAATTCAGTCCTAGTTGATTTTCAATTCAGTACAAACTTTTTAAGGATCAGTGGACAGCCTGTAAATGAATAAATAAAGCTTTTATAACCAGGCCTTTACTGCATGTGGCCCAAGGTAACTGTCAACATCGGTCTGATGATTAAATCTGCCTCTGATTCAAGTAACACCTGGCTCATTATTGTAGCAGCTGTAAGAAAAAAAATTGAACATTAATCCTCGCTGACAGGACAGAACCTTTGTATGCTGACAATATGACTATTTGGAGTTTTTAGTTCAGCGCTGAACACTGACCTGATTTACTGACGTGTTAGTTAGGATCATCACTGAGTCAGACTTTAATCTGATTAAAGGTTAACTCACTGTGGTTTTATTAGGCTCAGTGTTTTTACTCTGGGTTAGTCTTTCTGTGCTGTGAAGAATCAACGTCTCCTCTGCCATGTAAGTCAGTTTATTTTTTAATGCTGATGGAGGCCTAAAAACTCTTCTGTTTAAGAGGGCATTTTCCTACTCTTAGCTTACCTTTAACTGCTATTACTGTAGCGTTAGAATATTTAAAAAAGTATTTTTAAAGATGGACTCTGGCGGCTCTAAAACCATCTAAAACCTCCTCAAAAACAAATATCTCTTGCCCAAAATAGTATATTGTGGCTTTTTACCCACTAGAAAATTTTCATTGCCTTAGAATTGCTTGGAAAAATATTTTTGCATCTTCCACCTATTTAAGTATGCACAGATCCATGAATATTCTAATAAGCTCCACCCATACTCCCGCCCATCAGTAGCTGGAGGAAGAGGACACTGGGCTAAGGCTCCGAGAAGGTAATTCAACTTGAGGAAGGATCACTCCCTCGGGGGAAGAGAGAGGAACCGAGTAGCAGCAAGAGCTTTTCCTATTTGGGCAAGATGGCAGATTATACGTGTTCAGTTTTTGGCTGTATGAGCAAGAATTCCTCTTCTTTTAAATTACATGTCTTACCCACAGACATGAAAACACGACAGCAGTGATTAATTTTATTTGGAAAAACCTCAGTGTACCTGCTGAAATACTGGAGCGAGGACACGGGTTTGCAGCCTGCATTTTACCATGCATGGCAGGGAAGACGGCCGTGGAGGTCCCCCCATCCACAGGAGCGCGTGGAACAACGGCCGGGCATAAGGAGCATTCTCAGTGGAGTGGAAAGTTACTGCCTGGCCCTGTATGGAGGCTGGATGACTCCCTGCCAGTCTCTGGTTGCCCACTCACTCAGGATCTTGAGTGGCACGGCGCCCCGTCCATTGGCGAAGTGAGCTGAAAGCAGCTTGCCGAGAGTAGCTCCCTGGGGGCCGGCAGTCCAGTGCGCCCACTACAGCCATGGAACCACAACTGTGGCCTTGTCAGCTGAGACTAGCCATTGCACCCCACATGGACAGGTGGCAGTCTTGGCTTCTTTGTCCCCTTAAGAACAGACATCTCTCTTTCTGGTTCGGCCTTCTGACCACATGCCTCCCATTTCTCCGTCTCCCCCGGCACGTAGGGTGAAATTCAATTAAATTCAATTCAATTCAACTTTATTTATATAGCGCCATTTCACAACAACAGTCATCTCATAGCACTATCAACTGTAGGGGGGAACCCCCACAGTTGCAGAAAGACCCCAGCAATCAGGCGATCCCCTGTGAGCAAGCACTTGGCGACGGTGGAGAGGAAAAACTCCCTTTTAACAGTAGTAGAAGTAGTAGAAGTAGATTAGTTTATTTGACAGGGACAGTGCAATAAACATAGACAATTAATCAAAGACAATCAATCTGATGTGTTGCACATAGAGTGTATAGCTATTAGCTAATTTGCAACTCTTGTCCCTGGATGGGATTTAGAAAAAAGAATCAAGTAAAGATGAAAAAAAAATACACAATAACCACATACATCAATGCAGAAAGATTATAAATACACAATTATAAATATTATAAATATTATAAATACACAAATATAACAGCCTGACTCACATTTAACATAAATATTATAAATATTATAAATACACAAATATAACAGCCTGACTCACATTTAACACATATAACATAACTCACGTTTGCCTATTTCAGGCCTCCCTCCCTTCGTCACTCACTATAAACAAACACATTTATTCCTTCCCTTCATTCACTCTCACTTTGCAGACAATTAATTCATACATGAGTACATTCTTGTTTATTTTTCAGCCAGTTTTTAACCTTTTTAGTGAATGTTTTAAAGTCCGTTATTATTTTAATTACATTTGGCATTGTGTTCCAGATGTGACTGCCCTTTATAGAGAACGCTGTTTGCCCAAATGTGGTTCTGCGGTGGAATATTTTACAGTTATTGTTAACAGAACTCCTGGTGGCTCTGCTGCTGTCCTGTCTTTGGACGAAACCAGCAAGTGGCTCGGGTGCTGATTTATGGAAACATTTGAACGTTAATTTCAGAAAACAGAGGTCAATGAAGCTCTCAAAACTTAATAGGTTGTATTTTTTTAAAACATTACAGTGATGCCACCTAATGGGCTTTTTGTCCAAGATTTTTAGGGTTTGATTATATAATGAACCTATATGTCTTATTGTGGAAGGGGCTGCTTGAGCCCAGACTGTCAAACAGTATGATATATGAGAAAAAAACCATAGAATGCATATACAGTGCAGCTGCTTCGTAAGGTATGTAATATCTAATTAGTTTAAAGCAGTTCAGATTTTTTTTTACTGTTTTTGAAATTTTCTTTATATGAAGATTAAATTTGAGTTGAGGATCTAGTACAATGCCAAGGTATTTGAATTCTGTAGCTAAACTGATGTCATGATCATGTATATTAACTTTAAAACGTTGCAGGTTACATTTTTTGATTGAAAAGCACATTGAGACTGTTTTCTGAAGGTTCAGCAATAGATGGTTCTTGAGGAGCCACTCTTGGACATCAACCATACTTGTAGAAAGTACATCTGCAGCCTGTGCTGGAGTCTTGGCAGCTGTGTAAATAACTGCATCATCTGCATAAAGTTGGCATGTTGCAGCTGAGCAGTGTAACGGCAAGTCATTAATAAAAATGCTGAAAAGTAAAGGACCAAGAATGGACCCTTGTGGGATACCCATGCGGTTGTTTAAAAATGAGGATTTATCCTGGTGAACTTTTACACACTGTTCTCTATTCTGGAGATAAGATGCAATCCATTCTAATGTATTTGGGAAGAAGTTAAAAGATACCATTTTGGATAAAAGCAAACTGTGGTTTACAGTATCGAAAGCCTTTTTGAGATCTAGAAAAACAGCTCCTACCACATTACCCCTGTCCAAGGACTGTTTGACGTTTTCAATAAGGCAACAATTTGCTGTTTCTGTTGAGTATCCTGGTCTAAAACCAAATTGATGTGGATGAAGAAGTTGACTGTCTTGTAAGTAGTCTATCAGCTGTGTAGCTACAACTTTTTCAAGAACCTTAGATAGGACTGGTAAAATAGAGATTGGGCGGTAATTGCATATATCGTCTTTACTGCCTGATTTATGAACTGGTATGACGACAGCTTTTTTCCAGCCAGATGGAAATGTACTAGACCTAATGGAGAGATTAATGAGATGAGTCAGTGGTTTGATTAATATTTTGCTGTGCATTTTGAGAAAGGAGGTGCTCATATTGTAGATATCATTAGTTTTTGAGTTTGACAGTGTTTTAACAATACCAGCAATTAACTTCTCATTTACCTCATCGATGTGAAAAGTATCTGTTGGAAGTATTGAATTTGTGTTGTTGAGCACATTTGGCAGCACAAAAATTTTTGTTAAGTCTTCCACAGAGCCCACAAAGTATGAATTAAATTCATTTGCCAAAGTAGCCTTGTCACTGACGGTCTTGCCATTGATTGACAGGAAGAAACCTCCAGCAGAACCAGGCTCAGGGAGGGGCAGTCATCTGCTGCGACTGGCTGGGGGGTGAGGGGATAGAGAAGAAGAAAAGAACAGACATGTAGAGAGCAAACAGCACGATGGGGACTCAATCTATGGGAGAGAACAAACAGATGTTAATGACCAGCAAAAAAAAATATTTCATAGAGAGTGAGGAAAGGAGTGAGGCCCAGTGCATTACTGGAGGTCCCCCGGCTGACTAAACCTATTAGCAGCATAACTAAGGGAGGGTTCAGAAACACATGATCCCTCCCTAATTGTAGGCTATATCAAAAAGGTAGGTTTTAGCCCTATTCTTAAAAACAGAGATCGAGTCTGACTCCCGAATCCAGATTGGCAGCTGATTCCACAGGAGAGGAGCTTGATATCTGAAGGTTCTGCCTCCCATTGTACTTTTGGAGATTCTAGGTATTACAAGTAATCCTGCATTTTGGGAGCGTAGTGCTCTGTTAGGATAATACGGTAGTATCAGATCTTTTAAATAAAAAGGAGCCTGATTGTTTAGAGCTTTGTAAGTAAGAAGAAGGATTTTAAACTTAATTCTAAACTCTATGGGAAGCCAATGAAGGGAGGCCAGAACCGGAGAGATATGATCTCTCTTTCTAGTACCTGTTAAAACTCTTGCTGCAGCATTTTGGATCAGCTGAAGACTTTTTAAAGATGTTTTAGGACAGCCTGATAATAAAGAATTACAATAATCTAATCTCGAGCTAACAAAAGCGTGGATCAGTTTCTCAGCATCACTCTGAGACAAGATGCTCCTAATCTTGGCAATATTACGCAAATGATAGAAGGCAGTCTTAGAAACAAATTTAATATGTGAATTGAAGGACAAATCCTGATCAAAAATAACTCCAAGGTTCCTCACAGAGCTATTAAGAGAAAGAGTAACCGCATCCAAACTGAAAGTTTGATTTGGAAAGGAATTTCTAAGGTTTTTTGGACCAACAAGAATGACTTCAGTCTTATTTGAATTTAATAGCAGGAAACTACAAGTCATCCAAGCTTTGATTTCCTTAAGACAGGCTTCTAACTTGGCTAATTGATTACTATCATCTGGCTTCATTGACAGGTATAATTGTGTGTCATCTGCATAACAATGAAAATGTATACAGTGCTTTCTAATAATGTTGCCTAACGGAAGCATATATAAACTAAAAAGAGTAGGGCCTAGCACAGATCCCTGTGGAACTCCATGACTAAGCTTTGAGTTGAAAGAAAACTCATTATTTACATGAACAAACTGGAACCTATCAGATAAATAAGATCTAAACCATTGCAACGAAGTTCCATTAAGTCCAACATAGTGTTCTAATCTATCAAGTAGAATATTATGATCGATAGTATCAAAAGCTGCACTAAGGTCTAAAAGGACAAGTACAGAAACTAGTCCATTATCAGATGCAATGAGGAGGTCGTTAATGACCTTCGCTAAGGCTGTTTCAGTACTATGATGGATTCTAAACCCAGATTGAAACTCTTCAAGTAAACCATTTCCCTGCAGGTGGTCAAATAATTGCGTAGCAACAACTCTTTCTAAGATTTTTGAAATGAAAGGGAGATTAGAGATTGGTCTATAGTTAGCTAAAGCTCCTGGATCTAGCGTTGGCTTTTTGAGTAAGGGTTTAATTACAGCTGTTTTAAAAGCTCGCGGTACATGGCTTAAGTTAATGAAGAATTGATTATATGAAGAATAAAGCTACCAATAAGTGGGAAGACTTCTTTAAATAACCTGGTAGGAATAGGGTCTAAAAGACAAGTTGAAGGTTTGGATGAGGAAACTATTTTGTCTAACTCACAAAGGTCGATTGGAGTAAACTCATCAAGACAGACATCAATAGAAGGAGTTGTAGCAGTTACAGCATTTAAGTTAACTGTGGGAAGAATCTGATTGATTTTATCTCTGATGGATGAAATTTTATTATTGAAAAAGTTCATAAAGTCCTGACTAGTAAGCTCTAAGGGAATGCTAGGATTGACAGAGTCCTGACTCTTTGTCAACCTGGCTACAGTACTGAAAAGAAACCTGGGATTATTCTTGTTCTCTTCTATTAATGCAGAGTAATAACTCGTTTTAGCTTTTCTAAGAGATTTTTTATAAATTAAAAGATGATTTCTCCAAGCTAAATAGATTTCATCTAAATTAGTAGAGCGCCATTTTCTTTCTAATTGACGAGTCTTCTGTTTTAAGCTACGAGTTTCTGTGTTGAACCAAGGAGTTAGAAATCTCTGATTAGACTTTTTCTTTTTTAAGGGGGCCACCAAGTCTAGAGTCTGATGCAGAGAAGCTGAAACACTATCCACCATGTTATCAATTACAGAAGGAGCAAGCTGTCTATAGCTTATTTCCGTTGTGTTGACACATGGCATAGAGGAAACAATCTGCATGAATTTGGAAACAGCATCATCTGAGAGGCATCTACTGTAATAATATTTTTCTTTAGGAGCCAAATAGTCAGAAATAGTAAAATCAAAGGTTAACAGACAATGGTCTGACAGTACAGGGTTATGAGGAGACACTACAAGATTTTCTATTTCTATGCCATATGTCAAAACAAGGTCCAATGTATGGTGGAGGTAATGAGTAGAATTTCCTACTTTCTGAGAAAACCCAATCGAATCTAATATTGAATTGAATGCCACATTAAGGCAGTCACTATCTACATCCACATGTATATTAAAGTCCCCTACTATAATTATTCTATCAGATTTCAGCACTAAATCAGCTAAAAAATCAGCAAATTCGGATAAAAATTCTGAGTAGGTTGATGGGGGACGATAAACTATGGCAAATAAAATTGGGTTTAACCTAAAATTGCTAAAGTGCCCAATACTGAGGACCAGGCCCTCAAAGGAATTATAACATGTTTTTTGCTTTACATTAACTAGTAATTTGGAATGGTAAATTGTTGCTACTCCTCCTCCACGACCAGAACTTCTGGATTTTGACAGTTTAAATAACCAGAGGGAGTTGATTCATTTAAACCAACATAATCCTCTTGTCCTAACCAAGTCT
>JAJAQF010000159.1:0-81443 GCA_020510985.1 Pholidichthys leucotaenia | reverse complement strand
CTTTGTGGTAGCGCTGAAACAGAAGGTTAACTTTGGCAATTGTACTCAATTTTCTTACTTGCTGCCAATCTGTGTGTTCTCGCGGAAATAGAAGCTAAGCATTGTTTATTGTACACAAGTTTGTGACATGCTTCAAATCTTTGTCTACACATTGACATAGAAAGTTTTCATCTGTACTCAAGTTGGCAACTTTCTCAAATTCTGTGTTCATGATAACAAATTTTATAAGCTTCCATGAATGTTCGGAAGTATGAAACTTCATTCAAATCTGTGTCTTCACTCTTACACAGAAGCTAATCATCAGTGATTGTACTCATTGGAAACTTGTTCCCATTCTGTGTGCTCGTGTTGACAAAGTTTCTTTGCTTCCGTTAATGATCACGTGTTTGAAACTTGATACAAATCTATGTTTTCATTCTGAAACATATTCCTAGCATCAGTCTTTGCGCTATAGTTGGAATCTTGATCCCATTCTGTGTGCTTGTGCTTACAACATTTCTTCGTTTCCATGAATGTTCGGATATTTGCAACTTTCTCAATTTTTGTGTATTCACACTGACACAGATACTTTGCTTCATTGATTGTAGGCAAGTTTGCAAAGTGATGCCATTCTTTGTGTTGGCGCTGATACAGAAGCTTAGCTTTGTTGATTGTACTCAAGTTTCTTACTCACTGCCAATCTTTGTTTTCTTGCTGAAATTGAAGTTAAGCATCGGTTATTGTACACACGTGTGAGACATGCTTGAAATCTTTTTCACATTGACCTAGAAGGTTTTCATCAGTGATTCTATTCAAGTTGGCAACTTTCTAAAATTCTGTGTAAACCTTTTGTTAGCTTCCATGAATTTACAGAAATTCATTCAAACTTTCATTCAAACTTCATTCAAATCTGTGTCTTCACGCTGACACAGAAGCTAAGCCTCAGTGATTGTACTCTTTTTAAACTTGTTCCCATTCTCTTTGCTCGTGCTGACAAAGTTTTTTAGCTTCCGTTAATGTTCACATGTTTGAAACTTGATTCAAATCTATGGTTTCATGCTCACACAGAATCCTACCATCAATCGTGCTATATTTGGAAACTTGATCCCATTCTGTGTGCTTGTGCTTACAACGTTTCTTTGCTTTCATGAATGTTCGGAAGTTTACAACTTTCTCAAATTTTGTGTATTCACAATGACACAGATTGCTTCAGTAATTGTAGGCAAGTTTTTGACTTCATCCCATTCTTTGTGGTGGTGCGGACACAGAAGGTTAACTTTGGCTATTGTACTCAATTTTCTTACTTGCTTCCAATCTGTGTGTTCTCGCTGAAATAGAAGCTAAGCATCGGTTATTGTACTCGTTTGTGACATGCTTCAAATCTTTGTCTACACATTGACCTTGAAGGTTTTAATCTGTGATTGTAATCAAGTTGGCAACTTTCTCAAATTCTGTTTTCATGATAACAAATTTTATAAGCTTGCATGAATGTTCGGAAGTATGAAACTTCATTCAAATCTGTGTCTTCACGCTTACACAGAAGCTAAACATCAGTGATTGTACTCATTGGAAACTTGTTCCCATTCTGTGTGCTCGTGTTGACAAAGTTTCTTTGCTTTCGTTAATGTTCACGTGTTTGAAACTTGATACAAATCTATGTTTTCCTTCTGAAACAGAATCCTAGTATCAGTCTTTGTGCTATATTTGGAATCTTGATCCCATTCTGTGTGCTTGTGCTTACAAAGTTTCTTCGTTTCCATGAATGTTCGGATGTTTGCAACTTTCTCAATTTTTGTGTATTCACACTGAAACAGAAACTTTGCTTCATTGATTGTAGGCAAGTTTGCAACGTGATGCCATTCTTTGTGTTGGCGCTGATACAGAAGCTTAGCTTTGTTGATTGTACTCAAGTTTCTTACTTACTGCCAATCTTTGTATTCTTGCTGAAATTGAAGTTAAGCATCGGCTATTGTACACACATGTGAGACATGCTTGAAATCTTTTTCACATTGACCTAGAAGGTTTTCATCAGTGATTCTATTCAAGTTGGCAACTTTCTCAAATTTTGTGTTCATTATAAAACTTTTGTTAGCTTCCATGAATTTACAGAAATTCATTCAAACTTTCATTCAAACTTCATTCAAATCTGTGTCTTCACGCTGACACAGAAGCTAAGCCTCAGTGATTGTACTCTTTTTAAACTTGTTCCCATTCTCTTTGCTCGTGCTGACAAAGTTTTTTAGCTTCCGTTAATGTTCACATGTTTGAAACTTGATTCAAATCTATGGTTTCATGCTGACACAGAATCCTAGCATCAGTCGTGCTATATTTGGAAACTTGATCCCATTCGGTGTGCTTGTACTTACAAAGTTTCTTTGCTTTCGTTAATGTTCACGTGTTTGAAACTTGATACAAATCTATGTTTTCATTCTGAAACAGAATCCTAGTATCAGTCTTTGTGCTATATTTGGAATCTTGATCCCATTCTGTGTGCTTGTGCTTACAAAGTTTCTTCGTTTCCATGAATGTTCGGATGTTTGCAACTTCCTCAATTTCTTGTGTATTCACACTGACACAGAAACTTTGCTTCAGTGATTGTAGGCAAGTTTGCAAAGTGATGCCATTCTTTGTGTTGGTGCTGACACAGAAGCTTAGCTTTGGCGATTGTACTCAAATATCTTACTCGCTGCCAATTTTTTTGTTCTAGCTGAAATAGAAGCTAAGCATTGGACAAGGTATACAGGTTTGTGACATGCTTCAAATCTTTTTCACATTGACCTAGAAGATTTTCATCGGTGATTGTACTCAAGTTGGCAACTTTCTCAAATTCGTTGTTCATGATATATTTTGTAATCTTCCATGAATGTAAGGAAGTATGAAACTTCAATCAAATCTGTGTCTTCACGCTGACACAGAAGCTAAGCATCAGTGATGGTACTCAAGTTTTCAACTTGATAAAATTCTGTTTGTGCTGACAAAGTTTCTAAGCTTCTGTCAATGTACGGAAGTTTGCAACTTTCTCAAATTTTGTGTATTCACGCTGACACAGAAACTTTGCTTCAGTGATTTTAGGCAAGTTTGCAACTTCATCCCATTCTTTGTGTTGGCGCTTACACAGAAGCTTAACTTTGTTGATTGTACTCAAGTTTCTTACTTGCTGCCAATCTTTGTCTTCTTGCTGATATTGAAGTTAAGCATCGGTTATTGTACACACGTGTGAGACATGCTTGAAATCTTTTTCATATTGACCTAGACGGTTTTAATGTGATTCTTTTCAAGTTGGCAACTTTCTCAAATTCTGTGTTCATGATAAAACTTTTATTAGCTTCCATGAAATTACAGAAATTCATTCAAACTTTCATTCAAACTTCATTCAAACTTTCATTCAAACTTCATTCAAATCTGTGTCTTCACGCTGACACAGAAGCTAAGCATCAGTGATTGTACTCTTTTTAAACTTGTTCCCATTCTCTTTGCTCGTGCTGACAAAGTTTTTTAGCTTCCGTTAATGTTCACATGTTTGAAATTTGATGCTAATCTATGGTTTCATGCTGAAACAGAATCCTAGCATCAGTCGTTCTATATTTGGAAACTTGATCCCATTCTGTGTGCTTGTGCTTACAAAGTTTCTTTGCTTTCATGAATGTTCGGAAGTTTGCAACTTTCTCAAATTTTGTGTATTCACGATGACACAGATTGCTTCAGTGATTGTAAAAAAGTTTGTTACTTCATCCCATTCTTTGTGGTGGTGCTGACACAGAAGGTTAACTTTGGCTATTGTACTCAATTTTCTTACTTGCTGCCAATCTGTGTGTTCTCGCTGAAATAGAAGCTAAGCATCGGTTATTGTACACAAGTTTGTGACATGCTTCAAATCTTTGTCTACACATTCACCTAGAAGGTTTTCATCTGTGATTGTACTCAAGTAGGCAACTTTCTCAAATTCTGTGTTCCTGATAACAAATTTTATAAGCTTCCATGAATGTTCGGAAGTATGAAACTTCATTCAAATCTGTGTCTTCACGCTTACACATCAGTCATTGTACTCAATGGAAACTTGTTCCCATTATGTGTGCTCGTGTTGACAAAGTTTCTTTGCTTCCGTTAATGTTCACGTGTTTGAAACTTGATACAAATCTATGTTTTCATTCTGAAACAGAATCCTAGCATCAGTCTTTGTGCTATATTTGGAATCTTGATCCCATTCTGTGTGCTTGTGCTTACAAAGTTGGTTTCCATGAATGTTCGGATGTTTGCAACTTTCTCAATTTTTGTGTATTCACACTGACACAGAAACTTTGCTTCAGTGATTATAGGCAAGTTTGCAACGTGATGCCATTCTTTGTTTTGGCGCTGACACAGAAGCTTAAATTGTTGATTGTACTCAAGTTTCTTACTTGCTGCCAATCTTTGTGTTCTTGCTGAAATTGAAGTTAAGCATCGGTTATTGTACAAACGTGTGAGACATGCTTGAAATCTTTTTCACATTGACCTAGAAGGTTTTCTTCAGTGATTCTATTCAAATTGGCAACTTTCTCAAATTCTCTGTTCATGATTAAACTTTTATTAGCTTCCATGAATTTACAGAAATTCATTCACACTTTCATTCAAACTTCATTCAAATCTGTGTCTTCAAGCTGACACAGAAGCTAAGCCTCAGTGAATGTACTCTTTTTAAACATGATCCCATTCTCTTTGCTCGTGCTGACAAAGTTTCTTTGCTTTCATGAATGTTCGGAAGTTTGCAACTTTCTCAAATTTTGTGTATTCACGATGACACAGATTGCTTCAGTGATTGTAGGCACGTTTTTTACTTCATCCCATTCTTTGTGGTGGTGCTGACACAGAAGGTTAACTTTGGCTATTGTACTCAATTTTCTTACTTGCTGCCAATCTGTGTGATCTCGCGGAAATAGAAGCTAAGCATTGGTTATTGTACACAAGTTTGTGACATGCTTCAAATCTTTGTCTTCGCATTGACCTAGAAGGTTTTCATCTGTGATTGTACTCAAGTTTGCAACTTTCTCAAATTTTGGGGATTCACAATGACACAGATTGCTTCAGTGATTGTAGGCAAGTTTGTTACTTCATCCCATTCTTTGTGGTAGCGCTGACACAGAAGGTTAACTTTGGCAATTGTACTCAATTTTCTTACTTGCTGCCAATCTGTGTGTTCTCGCGGAAATAGAAGCTAAGCATTGTTTATTGTACACAAGTTTGTGACATGCTTCAAATCTTTGTCTACACATTGACATAGAAAGTTTTCATCTGTACTCAAGTTGGCAACTTTCTCAAATTCTGTGTTCATGATAACAAATTTTATAAGCTTCCATGAATGTTCGGAAGTATGAAACTTCATTCAAATCTGTGTCTTCACTCTTACACAGAAGCTAATCATCAGTGATTGTACTCATTGGAAACTTGTTCCCATTCTGTGTGCTCGTGTTGACAAAGTTTCTTTGCTTCCGTTAATGTTCACGTGTTTGAAACTTGATACAAATCTATGTTTTCATTCTGAAACATATTCCTAGCATCAGTCTTTGCGCTATAGTTGGAATCTTGATCCCATTCTGTGTGCTTGTGCTTACAACATTTCTTCGTTTCCATGAATGTTCGGATATTTGCAACTTTCTCAATTTTTGTGTATTCACACTGACACAGATACTTTGCTTCATTGATTGTAGGCAAGTTTGCAAAGTGATGCCATTCTTTGTGTTGGCGCTGATACAGAAGCTTAGCTTTGTTGATTGTACTCAAGTTTCTTACTCACTGCCAATCTTTGTTTTCTTGCTGAAATTGAAGTTAAGCATCGGTTATTGTACACACGTGTGAGACATGCTTGAAATCTTTTTCACATTGACCTAGAAGGTTTTCATCAGTGATTCTATTCAAGTTGGCAACTTTCTAAAATTCTGTGTAAACCTTTTGTTAGCTTCCATGAATTTACAGAAATTCATTCAAACTTTCATTCAAACTTCATTCAAATCTGTGTCTTCACGCTGACACAGAAGCTAAGCCTCAGTGATTGTACTCTTTTTAAACTTGTTCCCATTCTCTTTGCTCGTGCTGACAAAGTTTGTTAGCTTCCGTTAATGTTCACATGTTTGAAACTTGATTCAAATCTATGGTTTCATGCTGACACAGAATCCTAGCATCAGTCGTGCTATATTTGGAAACTTGATCCCATTCGGTGTGCTTGTACTTACAAAGTTTCTTTGCTTTAGTTAATGTTCACGTGTTTGAAACTTGATACAAATCTATGTTTTCCTTCTGAAACAGAATCCTAGTATCAGTCTTTGAGCTATATTTGGAATCTTGATCCCATTCTGTGTGCTTGTGCTTACAAAGTTTCTTCGTTTCCATGAATGTTCGGATGTTTGCAACTTTCTCAATTTTTGTGTATTCACACTGACACAGAAACTTTGCTTCATTGATTGTAGGCAAGTTTGCAACGTGATGCCATTCTTTGTGTTGGCGCTGATACAGAAGCTTAGCTTTGTTGATTGTACTCAAGTTTCTTACTTACTGCCAATCTTTGTATTCTTGCTGAAATTGAAGTTAAGCATCGGCTATTGTACACACGTGAGACATGCTTGAAATCTTTTTCACATTGACCTAGAAGGTTTTCATCAGTGATTCTATTCAAGTTGGCAACTTTCTCAAATTTTGTGTTCATTATAAAACTTTTGTTAGCTTCCATGAATTTACAGAAATTCATTCAAACTTTCATTCAAACTTCATTCAAATCTGTGTCTTCACGCTGACACAGAAGCTAAGCCTCAGTGATTGTACTCTTTTTAAACTTGTTCCCATTCTCTTTGCTCGTGCTGACAAAGTTTTTTAGCTTCCGTTAATGTTCACATGTTTGAAACTTGATTCAAATCTATGGTTTCATGCTGACACAGAATCCTAGCATCAGTCGTGCTATATTTGGAAACTTGATCCCATTCGGTGTGCTTGTACTTACAAAGTTTCTTTGCTTTCGTTAATGTTCACGTGTTTGAAACTTGATACAAATCTATGTTTTCATTCTGAAACAGAATCCTAGTATCAGTCTTTGTGCTATATTTGGAATCTTGATCCCATTCTGTGTGCTTGTGCTTACAAAGTTTCTTCGTTTCCATGAATGTTCGGATGTTTGCAACTTTCTCAATTTCTTGTGTATTCACACTGACACAGAAACTTTGCTTCAGTGATTGTAGGCAAGTTTGCAAAGTGATGCCATTCTTTGTGTTGGTGCTGACACAGAAGCTTAGCTTTGGCGATTGTACTCAAATATCTTACTCGCTGCCAATTTTTTTGTTCTAGCTGAAATAGAAGCTAAGCATTGGACAAGGTATACAGGTTTGTGACATGCTTCAAATCTTTTTCACATTGACCTAGAAGATTTTCATCGGTGATTGTACTCAAGTTGGCAACTTTCTCAAATTCGTTGTTCATGATATATTTTGTAATCTTCCATGAATGTAAGGAAGTATGAAACTTCAATCAAATCTGTGTCTTCACGCTGACACAGAAGCTAAGCATCAGTGATGGTACTCAAGTTTTCAACTTGATAAAATTCTGTTTGTGCTGACAAAGTTTCTAAGCTTCTGTCAATGTACGGAAGTTTGCAACTTTCTCAAATTTTGTGTATTCACGCTGACACAGAAACTTTGCTTCAGTGATTTTAGGCAAGTTTGCAACTTCATCCCATTCTTTGTGTTGGCGCTGACACAGAAGCTTAACTTTGTTGATTGTACTCAAGTTTCTTACTTGCTGCCAATCTTTGTCTTCTTGCTGATATTGAAGTTAAGCATCGGTTATTGTACACACGTGTGAGACATGCTTGAAATCTTTTTCATATTGACCTAGACGGTTTTAATGTGACTCTTTTCAAGTTGGCAACTTTCTCAAATTCTGTGTTCATGATAAAACTTTTATTAGCTTCCATGAAATTACAGAAATTCATTCAAACTTTCATTCAAACTTCATTCAAACTTTCATTCAAACTTCATTCAAATCTGTGTCTTCACGCTGACACAGAAGCTAAGCATCAGTGATTGTACTCTTTTTAAACTTGTTCCCATTCTCTTTGCTCGTGCTGACAAAGTTTTTTAGCTTCCGTTAATGTTCACATGTTTGAAATTTGATGCTAATCTATGGTTTCATGCTGAAACAGAATCCTAGCATCAGTCGTTCTATATTTGGAAACTTGATCCCATTCTGTGTGCTTGTGCTTACAAAGTTTCTTTGCTTTCATGAATGTTCGGAAGTTTGCAACTTTCTCAAATTTTGTGTATTCACGATGACACAGATTGCTTCAGTGATTGTAAAAAAGTTTGTTACTTCATCCCATTCTTTGTGGTGGTGCTGACACAGAAGGTTAACTTTGGCTATTGTACTCAATTTTCTTACTTGCTGCCAATCTGTGTGTTCTCGCTGAAATAGAAGCTAAGCATAGGTTATTGTACACAAGTTTGTGACATGCTTCAAATCTTTGTCTACACATTCACCTAGAAGGTTTTCATCTGTGATTGTACTCAAGTAGGCAACTTTCTCAAATTCTGTGTTCCTGATAACAAATTTTATAAGCTTCCATGAATGTTCGGAAGTATGAAACTTCATTCAAATCTGTGTCTTCACGCTTACACATCAGTCATTGTACTCAATGGAAACTTGTTCCCATTATGTGTGCTCGTGTTGACAAAGTTTCTTTGCTTCCGTTAATGTTCACGTGTTTGAAACTTGATACAAATCTATGTTTTCATTCTGAAACAGAATCCTAGCATCAGTCTTTGTGCTATATTTGGAATCTTGATCCCATTCTGTGTGCTTGTGCTTACAAAGTTGGTTTCCATGAATGTTCGGATGTTTGCAACTTTCTCAATTTTTGTGTATTCACACTGACACAGAAACTTTGCTTCAGTGATTATAGGCAAGTTTGCAACGTGATGCCATTCTTTGTTTTGGCGCTGACACAGAAGCTTAAATTGTTGATTGTACTCAAGTTTCTTACTTGCTGCCAATCTTTGTGTTCTTGCTGAAATTGAAGTTAAGCATCGGTTATTGTACAAACGTGTGAGACATGCTTGAAATCTTTTTCACATTGACCTAGAAGGTTTTCTTCAGTGATTCTATTCAAATTGGCAACTTTCTCAAATTCTCTGTTCATGATTAAACTTTTATTAGCTTCCATGAATTTACAGAAATTCATTCACACTTTCATTCAAACTTCATTCAAATCTGTGTCTTCAAGCTGACACAGAAGCTAAGCCTCAGTGAATGTACTCTTTTTAAACATGATCCCATTCTCTTTGCTCGTGCTGACAAAGTTTCTTTGCTTTCATGAATGTTCGGAAGTTTGCAACTTTCTCAAATTTTGTGTATTCACGATGACACAGATTGCTTCAGTGATTGTAGGCACGTTTTTTACTTCATCCCATTCTTTGTGGTGGTGCTGACACAGAAGGTTAACTTTGGCTATTGTACTCAATTTTCTTACTTGCTGCCAATCTGTGTGATCTCGCGGAAATAGAAGCTAAGCATTGGTTATTGTACACAAGTTTGTGACATGCTTCAAATCTTTGTCTTCGCATTGACCTAGAAGGTTTTCATCTGTGATTGTACTCAAGTTAGCAACTTTCTCAAATTTTGGGGATTCACAATGACACAGATTGCTTCAGTGATTGTAGGCAAGTTTGTTACTTCATTCCATTCTTTGTGGTAGCGCTGACACAGAAGGTTAACTTTGGCAATTGTACTCAATTTTCTTACTTGCTGCCAATCTGTGTGTTCTCGCGGAAATAGAAGCTAAGCATTGTTTATTGTACACAAGTTTGTGACATGCTTCAAATCTTTGTCTACACATTGACATAGAAAGTTTTCATCTGTACTCAAGTTGGCAACTTTCTCAAATTCTGTGTTCATGATAAATTTTATAAGCTTCCATGAATGTTCGGAAGTATGAAACTTCATTCAAATCTGTGTCTTCACGCTTACACAGAAGCTAAACATCAGTGATTGTACTCATTGGAAACTTGTTCCCATTCTGTGTGCTCGTGTTGACAAAGTTTCTTTGCTTTCGTTAATGTTCACGTGTTTGAAACTTGATACAAATCTATGTTTTCCTTCTGAAACAGAATCCTAGTATCAGTCTTTGTGCTATATTTGGAATCTTGATCCCATTCTGTGTGCTTGTGCTTACAAAGTTTCTTCGTTTCCATGAATGTTCGGATGTTTGCAACTTTCTCAATTTTTGTGTATTCACACTGACACAGAAACTTTGCTTCATTGATTGTAGGCAAGTTTGCAACGTGATGCCATTCTTTGTGTTGGCGCTGATACAGAAGCTTAGCTTTGTTGATTGTACTCAAGTTTCTTACTTACTGAAATCTTTGTATTCTTGCTGAAATTGAAGTTAAGCATCGGCTATTGTACACACATGTGAGACATGCTTGAAATCTTTTTCACATTGACCTAGAAGGTTTTCATCAGTGATTCTATTCAAGTTGGCAACTTTCTCAAATTTTGTGTTCATTATAAAACTTTTAGCTTCCATGAATTTACAGAAATTCATTCAAACTTTCATTCAAACTTCATTCAAATCTGTGTCTTCACGCTGACACAGAAGCTAAGCCTCAGTGATTGTACTCTTTTTAAACTTGTTCCCATTCTCTTTGCTCGTGCTGACAAAGTTTGTTAGCTTCCGTTAATGTTCACATGTTTGAAACTTGATTCAAATCTATGGTTTCATGCTGACACAGAATCCTAGCATCAGTCGTGCTATATTTGGAAACTTGATCCCATTCGGTGTGCTTGTACTTACAAAGTTTCTTTGCTTTCGTTAATGTTCACGTGTTTGAAACTTGATACAAATCTATGTTTTCCTTCTGAAACAGAATCCTAGTATCAGTCTTTGTGCTATATTTGGAATCTTTATCCCATTCTGTGTGCTTGTGCTTACAAAGTTTCTTCGTTTCCATGAATGTTCGGATGTTTGCAACTTTCTCAATTTTTGTGTATTCACACTGACACAGAAACTTTGCTTCATTGATTGTAGGCAAGTTTGCAACGTGATGCCATTCTTTGTGTTGGCGCTGATACAGAAGCTTAGCTTTGTTGATTGTACTCAAGTTTCTTACTTACTGCCAATCTTTGTATTCTTGCTGAAATTGAAGTTAAGCATCGGCTATTGTACACACATGTGAGACATGCTTGAAATCTTTTTCACATTGACCTAGAAGGTTTTCATCAGTGATTCTATTCAAGTTGGCAACTTTCTCAAATTTTGTGTTCATTATAAAACTTTTGTTAGCTTCCATGAATTTACAGAAATTCATTCAAACTTTCATTCAAACTTCATTCAAATCTGTGTCTTCACGCTGACACAGAAGCTAAGCCTCAGTGATTGTACTCTTTTTAAACTTGTTCCCATTCTCTTTGCTCGTGCTGACAAAGTTTTTTAGCTTCCGTTAATGTTCACATGTTTGAAACTTGATTCAAATCTATGGTTTCATGCTGACACAGAATCCTAGCATCAGTCGTGCTATATTTGGAAACTTGATCCCATTCGGTGTGCTTGTACTTACAAAGTTTCTTTGCTTTCGTTAATGTTCACGTGTTTGAAACTTGATACAAATCTATGTTTTCATTCTGAAACAGAATCCTAGTATCAGTCTTTGTGCTATATTTGGAATCTTGATCCCATTCTGTGTGCTTGTGCTTACAAAGTTTCTTCGTTTCCATGAATGTTCGGATGTTTGCAACTTTCTCAATTTCTTGTGTATTCACACTGACACAGAAACTTTGCTTCAGTGATTGTAGGCAAGTTTGCAAAGTGATGCCATTCTTTGTGTTGGTGCTGACACAGAAGCTTAGCTTTGGCGATTGTACTCAAATATCTTACTCGCTGCCAATTTTTTTGTTCTAGCTGAAATAGAAGCTAAGCATTGGACAAGGTATACAGGTTTGTGACATGCTTCAAATCTTTTTCACATTGACCTAGAAGATTTTCATCGGTGATTGTACTCAAGTTGGCAACTTTCTCAAATTCGTTGTTCATGATATATTTTGTAATCTTCCATGAATGTAAGGAAGTATGAAACTTCAATCAAATCTGTGTCTTCACGCTGACACAGAAGCTAAGCATCAGTGATGGTACTCAAGTTTTCAACTTGATAAAATTCTGTTTGTGCTGACAAAGTTTCTAAGCTTCTGTCAATGTACGGAAGTTTGCAACTTTCTCAAATTTTGTGTATTCACGCTGACACAGAAACTTTGCTTCAGTGATTTTAGGCAAGTTTGCAACTTCATCCCATTCTTTGTGTTGGCGCTGACACAGAAGCTTAACTTTGTTGATTGTACTCAAGTTTATTACTTGCTGCCAATCTTTGTCTTCTTGCTGATATTGAAGTTAAGCATCGGTTATTGTACACACGTGTGAGACATGCTTGAAATCTTTTTCATATTGACCTAGACGGTTTTAATGTGATTCTTTTCAAGTTGGCAACTTTCTCAAATTCTGTGTTCATGATAAAACTTTTATTAGCTTCCATGAAATTACAGAAATTCATTCAAACTTTCATTCAAACTTCATTCAAACTTTCATTCAAACTTCATTCAAATCTGTGTCTTCACGCTGACACAGAAGCTAAGCATCAGTGATTGTACTCTTTTTAAACTTGTTCCCATTCTCTTTGCTCGTGCTGATAAAGTTTTTTAGCTTCCGTTAATGTTCACATGTTTGAAATTTGATGCTAATCTATGGTTTCATGCTGAAACAGAATCCTAGCATCAGTCGTTCTATATTTGGAAACTTGATCCCATTCTGTGTGCTTGTGCTTACAAAGTTTCTTTGCTTTCATGAATGTTCGGAAGTTTGCAACTTTCTCAAATTTTGTGTATTCACGATGACACAGATTGCTTCAGTGATTGTAGGCACGTTTTTTACTTCATCCCATTCTTTGTGGTGGTGCTGACACAGAAGGTTAACTTTGGCTATTGTACTCAATTTTCTTACTTGCTGCCAATCTGTGTGATCTCGCGGAAATAGAAGCTAAGCATTGGTTATTGTACACAAGTTTGTGACATGCTTCAAATCTTTGTCTTCGCATTGACCTAGAAGGTTTTCATCTGTGATTGTACTCAAGTTTGCAACTTTCTCAAATTTTGGGGATTCACAATGACACAGATTGCTTCAGTGATTGTAGGCAAGTTTGTTACATCATCCTGGCTGGATGAAGTCCATGGCTGCACGGTGGCGCAGTGGTTTAGCACTGTGGCAGCACAGTTTTACCCTCGGCCGGGGGACCGCGGGGATCATGAGATCGTGGGTTCGATCCCAGCCCCCGACCAACAGTGAGCTGTGTGGAGTTTGCATGTTCTCCCCGTGTTGCGCGGGTTTACTCCGGGATTTCTCCGGTTTCCTCCCGCACACCAAAAACATGTAGGTTTAGGGCGCTCGCGCACGCAGCGACCAGCAGCCGGTGGCTTGTCACCAGACTGCAAACCAAGTCTACCTACGGGTACAAATAAGTAACAAAAAAAAAAAAAAAAAAAAAAAAAAAAAAAAAAAAATCCCATTCTTTGTGGTAGCGCTGACACAGAAGGTTAACTTTGGCAATTGTACTCAATTTTCTTACTTGCTGCCAATCTGTGTGTTCTCGCGGAAATAGAAGCTAAGCATTGTTTATTGTACACGTTTGTGACATGCTTCAAATCTTTGTCTACACATTGACATAGAAAGTTTTCATCTGTACTCAAGTTGGCAACTTTCTCAAATTCATGATAACAAATTTTATAAGCTTCCATGAATGTTCGGAAGTATGAAACTTCATTCAAATCTGTGTCTTCACTCTTACACAGAAGCTAATCATCAGTGATTGTACTCATTGGAAACTTGTTACCATTCTGTGTGCTCGTGTTGACAAAGTTTCTTTGCTTTCGTTAATGTTCACGTGTTTGAAACTTGATACAAATCTATGTTTTCCTTCTGAAACAGAATCCTAGTATCAGTCTTTGTGCTGTATTTGGAATCTTGATCCCATTCTGTGTGCTTGTGCTTACAAAGTTTCTTCGTTTCCATGAATGTTCGGATGTTTGCAATTTTCTCAATTTTTGTGTATTCACACTGACACAGAAACTTTGCTTCATTGATTGTAGGCAAGTTTGCAACGTGATGCCATTCTTTGTGTTGGCGCTGATACAGAAGCTTAGCTTTGTTGATTGTACTCAAGTTTCTTACTTACTGCCAATCTTTGTATTCTTGCTGAAATTGAAGTTAAGCATCGGCTATTGTACACACATGTGCGACATGCTTGAAATCTTTTTCACATTGACCTAGAAGGTTTTCATCAGTGATTCTATTCAAGTTGGCAACTTTCTCAAATTTTGTGTAAACCTTTTGTTAGCTTCCATGAATTTACAGAAATTCATTCAAACTTTCATTAAAACTTCATTCAAATCTGTGTCTTCACGCTGACACAGAAGCTAAGCCTCAGTGATTGTACTCTTTTTAAACTTGTTCCCATTCTCTTTGCTCGTGCTGACAAAGTTTTTTAGCTTCCGTTAATGTTCACATGTTTGAAACTTGATTCAAATCTATGGTTTCATGCTCACACATCATCCTACCATCAATCGTGCTATATTTGGAAACTTGATCCCATTCTGTGTGCTTGTGCTTACAACGTTTCTTTGCTTTCATGAATGTTCGGAAGTTTACAACTTTCTCAAATTTTGTGTATTCACAATGACACAGATTGCTTCAGTAATTGTAGGCAAGTTTTTGACTTCATCCCATTCTTTGTGGTGGTGCGGACACAGAAGGTTAACTTTGGCTATTGTACTCAATTTTCTTACTTGCTTCCAATCTGTGTGTTCTCGCTGAAATAGAAGCTAAGCATCGGTTATTGTACTCGTTTGTGACATGCTTCAAATCTTTGTCTACACATTGACCTTGAAGGTTTTAATCTGTGATTGTAATCAAGTTGGCAACTTTCTCAAATTCTGTTTTCATGATAACAAATTTTATAAGCTTGCATGAATGTTCGGAAGTATGAAACTTCATTCAAATCTGTGTCTTCACGCTTACACAGAAGCTAAACATCAGTGATTGTACTCATTGGAAACTTGTTCCCATTCTGTGTGCTCGTGTTGACAAAGTTTCTTTGCTTTCGTTAATGTTCACGTGTTTGAAACTTGATACAAATCTATGTTTTCCTTCTGAAACAGAATCCTAGTATCAGTCTTTGTGCTATATTTGGAATCTTGATCCCATTCTGTATGCTTGTGCTTACAAAGTTTCTTCGTTTCCATGAATGTTCGGATGTTTGCATTAAACTCACTCAAGACAGATAAAACGATCACAATACTCCCAGCAGATAAAGGCAGAACAACAGTAATTTTGGACACGGAAACATACGAAAAACAGATGGAAACCATGTTGGCAGACAGTAACACATACGAAATCATTAAAACAAACCCAACAGAAGAAAAGAAAAAAATGCTCAAAGCCCTTCTAAAACCTCTATTAGAAAGCAATAAAATCACAAAGGACGCATATGATCACCTGATCCCCACAGCCAGCATCACCCCTCGGATTTATGGAACACCGAAAATACATAAAAAGGATATCCCACTGCGGCCAATAATAGACAGCATTGGATCAGTCACATACAACTTATCAAAAGCCCTAGCTGAAATCATCAAACCCCTCCTTGGACTATCAGACTTTCACTGTAAAAATTCAAAAGAGCTGGCACAAGAACTCAAAGACATAAAAATAGAATCAGACGAGATCCTCATCTCACATGACGTCATCTCTTTATTCACAAAGACTCCTATTGACGTCACACTACATATAGTGCAAGAACGCCTCAACAAGGACAGTACCCTAAAAAGACGCACCAACCTCACAGTCCATGACATATCCAAATTACTACAGTTTGTTGCAAAATCCACTTATTTTCAATTCAGAGGAAAAATCTACAAACAAAAAGAAGGATTTGCAATGGGAGACCCACTATCAGCCATCATGAGCAGTTTTTTTTATGGAGGATCTGGAAAATAAAGCCATCAACACAGCACCCACAATATGCAAACCCACCCTTTGGAAGAGATACGTAGATGACATTCTGGAAAAAATAAGGAAAGGACATACACAAGAACTCACTGACCATCTGAACAGTACAGACAGTACGGGGAACATAAAATTCACACACGAAGAGGAGGAAAATGGCACCATAGCCTTTCTGGACATGAAAATCCACCACAACGAGGATGGCAGCATAAAAATAGTCTACAGGAAACCAACCCACACAGATCAATACCTACTTTGGACATCGGAACACCCCACAGCACACAAGCTATCAGTCGTCAGGACATTATATGAACGAGCCACCATCATCATGGAACAAGAAGACAGACAGGAAGAGGAAAACCACATAAAACATGCACTTATACGCTGCCAATATCCAGTATGGGCGATAAACAAAGGGAAACAGCAAGTCAAAAACAAAGAAAATAAACAGGACACAAGACACAGAACAAAAGCTGAAATCAAAAACAAGGAAACCATAACTATACCATACATACGAGGGATCACGGAACCAATTCAAAGGATCATGAAAAAATACAAAATAAACACAGCAGTCAAACCACACAAAAAATTAAGACAGTTATTAGTACACCCCAAGGACAGAATAGAACAAGACAATAAATGCAATGTATTATATGAAATATCATGCAGATCATGTAACAAAACCTACATTGGAGAAACCGGAAGATTATTCACCACAAGAAAAAAAGAACACCAAAAGGAATGTGAGAAGGAAACGCAAGGACGACACAAGATCACAAAAAGAAAAAGCAGAACAAGAAACATTAAAATCAGCTATATCGGACCACTGCAAAAGAAATAATCACATCATGGACTGGGACAACACAAAAATTATTGGATCGGAGAGCAACAGACACAAACGTTGGATCAAGGAGGCAATAGAGATCAGAAAGCGGGGAAAAGACACCATGAACCGAGATGAGGGGGCCTTTATGCTTTCTCACACCTGGGACCACATTCTCCAGAGACCATCTGACGGCGGGAGGCGGGGCCGGCTCGGCGGATCTGACAGATCTGCTGAGCTGGCCCCGCCTACGAAAATCAGCTGATAAATGTCACCTGGCAGCAATCAGCTGACTCTTCTGATGAAGGCTGCAGTGCAGTTGAAACATGTAAAGAAGGTAAAGACATCTTTCTATTTTACTTTTGTCTTTCAAAGGAAAAAAAAAAAAAAGGATAAATACCATCACTGCTGCTTAGCTTCTGTGTCAGCGTGAAGACACAGATTTGATTGAAGTTTCATACTTCCTTACATTCATGGAAGCTTACAAAATATGTTATCATGAACAAAGAATTTGAGAAAGTTGCCAACTTGAGTACAATCACCGATGAAAATCTTCTAGGTCAATGTGAAGACAAAGATTTGAAGCATGTCACAAACCTGTATACCTTGACCAATGCTTAGCTTCAATTTCAGCGAGAACAAAAAGATTGGCAGCGAGTAAGATACTTGAGTACAATCGCCAAAGATAAGCTTCTGTGTCAGCGCCAACACAAAGATTGGCATCTCATTGCAAACTTGCCTACAGTCACTGAAGCAACGTTTCTGTGTCAGTGTGAATATACAAAAATTGAGAAAGTTGCAAACATCCGAATATTCATGGAAACGAAGAAACTTTGTAAGCACAAGCATATAGAATGGGATCAAGATTCCAAATATAGCACAAAGACTGATCCTTGTATTCTGTTTCAGAATGAAAACATAGATTTGTATCAAGTTTCAAACACGTGAACATTAACGGAAGCAAAGAAACTTTGTCAACACGAGCACACAGAATTGGAACAAGTTTCCAATGAGTACAATCACTGATGATTAGCTTCTGTGTAAGAGTGAAGACACAGATTTGAATGAAGTTTCATACTTCCGAACATTCATGGAAGCTTATAAAATTTGTTATCATGAACACAGAATTTGAGAAAGTTGCCAACTTGAGTACAGATGAAAACTTTCTAGGTCAATGTGTAGACAAAGATTTGAAGCATGTCACAAACTTGTGTACAATAAACAATGCTTAGCTTCTATTTCCGCGAGAACACACAGATTGGCAGCAAGTAAGAAAATTGAGTACAATTGCCAGTGTTAACCTTCTGTGTCAGCGCTACCACAAAGAATGGGATGAAGTAACAAACTTGCCTACAATCACTGAAGCAATCTGTGTCATTGTGAATCCCCAAAATTTGAGAAAGTTGCAAACTTGAGTACAATCACAGATGAAAACCTTCTAGGTCAATGCGAAGACAAAGATTTGAAGCATGTCACAAACTTGTGTACAATAACCAATGCTTAGCTTCTATTTCCGCGAGAACACACAGATTGGCAGCAAGTAAGAAAATTGAGTACAATAGCCAAAGTTAACCTTCTGTGTCAGCGCCACCACAAAGAATGGGATGAAGTAAAAAACTTGCCTACAATCACTGAAGCAATCTGTGTCATTGTGAATACACAAAAATTGAGAAAGTTGCAAACATCCGAACATTCATGGAAACCAACTTTGTAAGCACAAGCACACAGAATGGGATCAAGATTCCAAATATAGCACAAAGACTGATGCTAGGATTCTGTTTCAGAATGAAAACATAGATTTGTATCGTTTCAAACACGTGAACATTAACGGAAGCAAAGAAACTTTGTCAACACGAGCACACATAATGGGAACAAGTTTCCATTGAGTACAATGACTGATGTGTAAGCGTGAAGACACAGATTTGAATGAAGTTTCATACTTCCGAACATTCATGGAAGCTTATAAAATTTGTTATCATGAACACAGAATTTGAGAAAGTTGCCAACTCGAGTACAATAAAAGATGAAAACCTTCTAGGTCAATGTGTAGACAAAGATTTGAAGCATGTCACAAACGTGTACAATAACTGATGATTAGCTTCTATTTCAGTGAGAACACACAGATTGGCAGCAAGTAAGAAAATTGAGTACAATAGCCAAAGTTAACCTTCTGTGTCAGCGCCACCACAAAGAATGGGATGAACTAACAAACTTGCCTACAATCACAGAAGCAATCTGTGTCATTGTGAATACACAAAATTTGAGAAAGTTGCAAACTTCCGAACATTCATGTAAGCAAAGAAACTTTGAAAGCACAAGCACACAGAATGGGATCAAGTTTCCAAATATAGCACAACTGATGCTAGGATTCTGTGTGATCATGAAACCATAGATTTGCATCAAGTTTCAAACATGTGAACATTAACGGAAGCTAAAAAACTTTGTCAGCACGAGCAAAGAGAATGGGAACAAGTTTAAAAAGAGTACAATCACTGATGCTTAGCTTCTGTGTCAGCGTGAAGACACAGATTTGAATGAAGTTTGAATGAAAGTTGGAATGAATTTCTGTAAATTTATGGAAGCTAATAAAAGATTTGTCATCAACACAGAATTTTAGAAAGTTGCCAACTTGAATAGAATCACTGATGAAAACCTTCTAGGTCAATGTGAAAAAGATTTCAAGCATGTCTCACACGTGTGTACAATAACCGATGCTTAACTTCAATTTCCGAAAGAACACAAAGATTGGCAGCAAGTAAGAAAATTGAGTACAATCAACAAAGTTAAGCTTCTGTGTCAGCGCCAACACAAAGAATGGCATCACGTTGCAAACTGGCCTACAATCACTGAAGCAAAGTTTCTGTGTCAGTGTGAATACACAAAAATTGAGAAAGTTGAGAACATCCGAACATTCAGGGAAATGTAGAAACTTTGTAAGCACAAGCACACAGAATGGGATAAAGATTCCAAATATAGCACAAAGACTGATGCTAGGATTCTGTTTAAGAATGAAAACATTGATTTGTATCAAGTTTCAAACACGTGAACATTAACGGAAGAAAAGAAACTTTTTCAACACGAGCACACAGAATGGGAACAAATATCCAAAGAGTACAATCACTGATGCTTAGCTTCAGTGTAAGCGTGAAGACACAGATTTGAATGAAGTTTCATACTTCCGAACATTCATGGAAGCTTATCAAATTTGTTATCATGAACACAGAATTTGAGAAAGTTGCCAACTCGAGTACAATAAAAGATGAAAACCTTCTAGGTCAATGTGTAGACAAAGATTTGAAGCATGTCACAAACGTGTACAATAACCGATGATTAGCTTCTATTTCAGTGAGAACACACAGATTGGCAGAAAGTAAGAAAATTGAGCACAATAGCCAAAGTTAACCTTCTGTGTCAGCGCCACCACAAAGAATGGGATGAACTAACAAACTTGCCTACAATCACAGAAGCAATCTGTGTCATTGTGAATACACAAAATTTGAGAAAGTTGCAAACTTCCGAACATTCATGTAAGCAAAGAAACTTTGAAAGCACAAGCACACAGAATGGGATCAAGTTTCCAAATATAGCACAACTGATGCTAGGATTCTGTGTGATCATGAAACCATAGATTTGCATCAAGTTTCAAACATGTGAACATTAACGGAAGCTAAAAAACTTTGTCAGCACGAGCAAAGAGAATGGGAACAAGTTTAAAAAGAGTACAATCACTGATGCTTAGCTTCTGTGTCAGCGTGAAGACACAGATTTGAATGAAGTTTGAATCAAAGTTGGAATGAATTTCTGTAAATTTATGGAAGCTAATAAAAGTTTTGTCATCAACACAGAATTTTAGAAAGTTGCCAACTTGAATAGAATCACTGATGAAAACCTTCTAGGTCAATGTGAAAAAGATTTCAAGCATGTCTCACACGTGTGTACAATAACCGATGCTTAACTTCAATTTCAGCAAGAACACAAAGATTGGCAGCAAGCAAGAAACTTGAGTACAATCAACAAAGTTAAGCTTCTGTGTCAGCACCAACACAAAGAATGGCGTCACATTGCAAACTTGCTTACAATCACTGAAGCAAAGTTTCTGTGTCAGTGTGAATACACAAAAATTGAGAAAGTTGCAAACATCCGAACATTGATGGAAATGAAGAAACTTTGTAAGCACAAGTACACAGAATGGGATCAAGATTCCAAATATAGCACAAAGACTGATGCTAGGATTCTATTTAAGAAGGAAAACATACATTTGTATCAAGTTTCAAACACGTGAACATTAACGGAAGCAAAGAAACTTTGTCAACACGAGCACACAGAATGGGAACAAGTTTCCAATGAGTACAATCACTGATGCTTAGCTTCAGTGTAAGCGTGAAGACACAGATTTGAATGAAGTTTCATAGTTCCGAACATTCATGGAAGCTTATAAAATTTGTTATCATGAACACAGAATTTGAGAAAGTTGCTAACTTGAGTACAATCACAGATGAAAACCTTCTAGGTCAATGTGTAGACAAAGATTTGAAGCATGTCACAAACTTGTGTACAATAACCGATGCTTAGCTCCTATTTCAGCGAGAACACACAGATTGGCAGAAAGTAAGAAAATTGAGTACAATAGCCAAAGTTAACCTTCTGTGTCAGCGCCACCACAAAGAATGGGATGAAGTAACAAACTTGCCTACAATCACTGAAGCAATCTGTGTCATCGTGAATACACAAAATTTGAGAAAGTTGCAAACTTCCGAACATTCATGAAAGCAAAGAAACTTTGTAAGCACAAGCACACAGAATGGGATCAAGTTTCCAAATGAAGTTTGAATGAAAGTTTGAATGAAGTTTGAATGAAAGTTTGAATGAATTTCTGTATATTCATGGAAGCTAATAAAAGATTTATCATGAACACAAAATTTGAGAAAGTTGCCAACTTGAGTACAATCACCGATGAAAATCATCTAGGTCAATGTGAAGACAAACATTTGAAGCATGTCACAAACCTGTATACCTTGACCAATGCTTAGCTTCTATTTCAGCGAGAACAAACAGATTGGGAGCGAGTAGAATACTTGAGTACAATCGCCAAAGCTAAGCTTCTGTTTCAGCGCCAACACAAAGAATGGCATCACGTTGCAAACTTGCCTACAATCACTGAAGCAAAGTTTCTGTGTCAGTGTGAATACACAAAAATTGAGAAAGTTGCAAACATCCGAACATTCATGGAAACAAAGAAACTTTGTAAACACAAGCACACAGAATGGGATCAAGATTCCAAATATAGAACAAAGACAGATGCTAGGAATCTGTTTCAGAATGAAAACATAGATTTGTTTCAAGTTTCAAACACGTGAACATTAACGGAAGCAAAGAAACTTTGTCAATACAAGCACACAGAATGGGAACAAGTTTCCAATGAGTACAATCACTGATGTTTAGCTTCTGTGTAAGCGTGAAGACACAGATTTGAAAGAAGTTTCATACTTCCGAACATTCATGGAAGCTTATAAAATTTGTTTTCATGAACACAGAATTTGAGAAAGTTGCTAACTTGAGTACAATCACAGATGAAAACCTTCTAGGTCAGTGTGTAGACAAAGATTTGAAGCATGTCACAAACTTGTGTACAATAACCGATGCTTAGCTCCTATTTCAGCGAGAACACACAGATTGGCAGCAAGTAAGAAAATTGAGTACAATAGCCAAAGTTAACCTTCTGTGTCAGGGCCACCAAAAAGAATGGGATGAAGTAACAAACTTGCCTACAATCACTGAAGCAATCTGTGTCATCGTGAATACACAAAATTTGAGAAAGTTGCAAACTTCCGAACATTCACGAAAGCAAAGAAACTTTGTAAGCACAAGCACACAGAATGGGATCAATTTTCCAAATATAGCACGACTGATGCTGGGATTCTGTGTGAGCATGTAACCATAGATTTGCATCAAGTTTCAAACATATGAACATTAACGGAAGCTAAAAAACTTTGTCAGCACGAGCAAAAAGAATGGGAACAAGTTTAAGAAGAGTACAATCACTGAGGCTTAGCTTCTGTGTCAGCGTGAAGACACAGATTTGAATGAAGTTTGAATGAAAGTTTGAAGGAATTTCTGTAAATTCATGGAAGCTAAAAAAGTTTTATCATGAACACAGAATTTGAGAAAGTTGCCAACTTGAATAGAATCATTGATGAAAACCTTCAAGGTCAATGTGAAAAAGATTTCAAGCATGTCTCACACGTGTGTACAATAACCGATGCTTAACTTCAATTTCAGCAAGAACACAAAGATTGGCAGCAAGTAAGAAACTTGAGTACAATCAACAAAGTTAAGCTTCTGTGTCAGCGCCAACACAAAGAATGGGATGAAGTTGCAAACTTGCCTAAAATCACTGAACAAAGTTTCTGTGTCAGCGGGAATACACAAAATTTGAGAAAGTTGCAAACTTCCGAACATTCATGAAAGCAAAGAAACTTTGTAAGCACAAGCACACAGAATGGGATCAAGTTTTCACATATAGCACGACTGATGCTAGGATTCTGTGTGAGCATGAAACCATAGATTTGCCTCAAGTTTCAAACATGTGAACATTAACGGAAGCTAAAAAACTTTGTCAGCACGAGCAAAGAGAATGGGAAAAATTTTAAAAAGAGTACAAGTGTGGCCGACACACATTGTGGGCTCACGCTGCCACAGAGACAGAACTGAATGTGTATTGTGGAGTGTCACGTCTGCAAGGACTGAGGACTCAAATCTACAGGAGGTAACAAGGAAGTGTGAGATTTGTCTCTTTGTCCCACAGAAGACACCCCGGAGGGTATTCCAGTTCATCAAGAAATGAGAGACAATGGTGAAGCTTCAAAGGGATGCTTTGTAACTGTATGTTGACTGAAGACACCATGTGACTTGAATTCTGATGCTGGAAATGTATAAAAAGGGGGTTGAAGTATGATTCTTTCTCTTTCCTGCTTTGAGAATGCTAGGAGCTTGTGTTCTGTCAAATAAAGCTGGTTTATGACTGAAACTCAGCCTCGTTATTTGAGCATGCTCCTACACTGGTGACCTACGACGGAGAATGAGCAATGAGAATTCTTCCCAACCGGGCTCGGTGGAATCCAGCCTGATGGCCGCCTCCACGCTCCGGCTGCCCGATTTCTGGCAGCACAGCCCGCGCTCATGGTTTAGCGCAATCGAGGCGCAGTTCAACCTCCGGAGAATCTCCAACGACGACACAAGATTCTACCACGTGGTAGCGAAACTGGACAGCGACACGGTCCAGAGAGTGGAGGATTTGGTTTATCATCCACCAGACAGCGACAAGTACAGCACATTGAAAGACGCGCTGATCAGCCATTTCACCCCCTCAGTCCAACAAAGAGCAGAGGGGCTCCTGGCGCTGACGGAGGCAGAAAACGATAGACCTGCAGACCTGATGGTGAAGATGCTGCAGCTCAAAGCCTCCGAGGATGGCGAATTCATTTTCGCCCACCTATTCCTTCGAACCCTGCCACCAGCAGTGAGAGTGGCCCTGGCAGAGTCACCCCGATTGGCCAAGCGAGACTACCATGGGTTGAGCAAGGAGGCGCAGAAGTTGGTCGACGCCCACAAGCAGAACGCGGTTTCGGCCGCGGCGGCTAGTTCGGGAACGGCGTCCGGAGACAGCTTGGGTCCAGCGGCACCAGACGCACCAACAACGGCGGCGACCGGAGCCAGACGACGCGGAGCGGAGAACGGCTCGTGCTTCTACCACCGCCGTTTTGCAGAGAGAGCGCACAGGTGCGTCCCACCGTGCAATTTTAAACGCCAGGACCGAGGGCCGGTAGCAGCCGCGACTCTCGGCAATGAGAACAGGCTGCTTTACCTGACGGATGCACGCTCGGGGAAACAGTTCCTCGTGGACACGGGCTCGCAGCTGAGCTTCGTCACGCCCACCTACGCGGAACGGCTGTCGCCTTCTAAAGCCCCCTGGGTGTCAGTGTCAGCAGCGAACGGCTCCACAATTAAAACGTTTGGTGAGAGGACCATGCTTCTGTCCTTACAAGGCCGTTCATTTGAGTGGACATTTATTGTAGCAGCAGTCAATTTCAACATGTTAGGGGCTGATTTTTTGTGCTCACATGGTTTATTGGTTGATCTTGCTAATAGACGTCTGATTAATGCACTGTCTTTTCATTCTATTCCCTGCACAGCTCGGGTGGCCCCGCCAACTGCACATGCCAGCGTCTCAGCCGCGGGTGGTAAGTTTCACACTCTGCTTGCTCAGTTTCCAGCACTCACAGTCCCCACTTTTTCAGCAACGGTGGCCAAACATGGGGTAGAACATTTCATAACAACCACAGGCCCTCCCGTTTTTGCAAAGGCTCGGCGTTTGGACCCAGCTAAACAGGCCATCGCGCGCGAGGAGTTCACTAATCTGGAAAAACTAGGCATCGTTAGACGCTCCAAGAGCGCTTGGGCTTCGCCACACACATGGTCCCAAAGGCTGACGGCTCGTGGCGGCCTTGCGGCGATTTCCGCAGGTTGAACAACGTTTCAGCTCATGACCGCTACCCGATTCCGCACATTCAGGATTTTTCTGTTCATTTGGCGGGGGCGTGCATTTTTTCTAAAATAGACTTGGTGCTCGGCTATCACCAGGTTCCAGTGCGCGCGCAGGATGTACCCAAAACAGCGGTCATAACTCCTTTCGGCCTTTTTGAGTTCTTGCGGATGCCTTTTGGCCTCAAGGGGGCCGCGCAGACTTTCCAATGCATGATGGATGCAGTTTTACGCGACCTGCCTTTCGTGTTCGTTTATTTGGACGATATTTTGGTAGCCAGCACGTCCGAAGGCGAACATGAAAAACACCTCACAGCAGTTTTCCAGAGGTTGGCAGAGCACGGGTTAATAGTGAACCCAGCGAAATGCCAGTTTGGGGTGACGCAGATTGATTTTTTGGGACATCGCGTTTCGGCAGAGGGAGCAGTTCCCCTTCCAAATAAAGTGCGTGCCATAACAGATTTTCCGCAACCTCAAACGATTAAGGCGCTTCAGGGGTTTCTAGGGATGGTTAATTTTTACAACCGTTTCCTCCCAAGCGCAGCACGACTCATGCAGCCATTGTACACCGCGTTAAAAAAACAAAAGCCCGCAAATAAAGTCGAATGGTCTCCGGAGCGGGAGCGCGCTTTTGCCCAGGTCAAATCAGCCCTGGCAAATGCAGTTTTGTTAGCGCACCCAGTTCCAACGGCCCGCATGGCGCTCACCACTGACGCTTCCGATGTAGCGGTGGGAGCGGTAGTTGAACAGTTTGTGGCAGGTACCTGGCAACCCCTCGCGTTTTTCAGCAGGACCTTGCGCGATAGTGAACGGAAATACAGCGCATTTGACAGGGAGCTTTTGGCCCTACACTTGGCCATCCGTCATTTTCAGTTCTGGTTAGAGGGGCGACGTTTCACCGCTTTTGTGGATCATAAACCGCTAACGTTTGCGATGGCCAAAATTTCAGAACCCTGGTCAGGCCGGCAACAAAGGCAACTAGCCGCAATATCGGAGTTTACTACTGATATTCAGCATGTCGCGGGTAAACACAATGTTGTAGCAGACTGCCTCTCGCGTGCAATAGCACCGCCAAGCCCTATAGGGGCAGACTCTGTAGCCATGGCCGCGGGCCCGGGCAGCGACGCGGGAGCGCGCGCAGCCCCGGTCTGTGTTGGGTTAGATTATGCAGCCATGGCTGCGGAGCAGGTTAACGACGCGGACGTGCGCGCGCTCCAGTCTGGACCAACAGGGTTAAGGCTGGAGCACAGGGTGCAACAAAACGGTATGCCCCCGCTAATCTGCGATGTCTCCACGGGACGGCCCCGCCCTGTGGTGCCAACCGCGTGGCGTCGCCGTGTTTTTGACTTGGTCCATTCTCTCGCGCACCCGGGGGTGCGCGCATCGATCAAATTGGTGGGGGAGAAATTTGTTTGGCCCGGGTTGCGCAAACAGGTCAAGGAATGGGCAGCAGCCTGCGTAGCGTGTCAGCGAGCTAAAATACACAGACACACTAAGGCCCCGTTAGAACCTTTCCACATCCCCGCTAAGCGTTTTGATCACATGCATGTTGACCTGGTCGGCCCGCTTCCGTTATCACACGGGCACACACATCTTTTGACAATGGTAGACTGCACCACGCACTGGCCAGAGGCGATTCCTCTGACATCAACCACAGCGGAAGAAGTTGCGCGAGCATTTTTAACAGCATGGGTTGCGCGTTTTGGTGTACCGTCGGACATAACGTCCGACAGGGGTCCCCAATTTATTTCCGAGCTATGGTCATCGATGGCCCGCAGCTTGGGGGTGAAGATTCATCGCACCACCGCGTATAACCCCCAGGCCAATGGTTTATGCGAACGCTTTCACAGGTCATTGAAAGCAGCCCTCAGAGCGTCGCTAACGGATACAAATTGGGTAGACAAACTTCCATGGGTGTTATTAGGGTTGCGTTCTGCACCTAAGGAAGATTTGCATGCTTCCCCGGCTGAATTAGTTTTCGCTCAGCCGCTCCGTTTGCCCGGGGAATTTCTTCCTGATAATCCCGCACCTAATGGCCCCCCCGCTCAGCCGTGGCAGAGCGGCTCAGGAACAAACACGCTTCCTGGCCCGGTCCATCACAGTTTCCCACACGTTTTTGTGCCCAAGGCTTTACAAAATGCAGAGTTTGTTTTTGTTAAACATGACGCCCAGCGTCCAAGTTTGCGGCCGTTTTACGACGGACCGTTTCGAGTGCTGGAGACCGGGCAGAAGCATTTTCTGCTAGATTTAGGGGGCAGAAGGGAGTTGATTTGCATTAACAGGCTCAAACCCGCTTTTGTTCTGGCTGACGAGGAGGTGCAGCTCGCGAGGCCCCCCCGCCGGGGCAGGCCGCCGAGAAGACATTCTCCAAAGTCTTCACAGAGAGGTGCTAACAGCTTTAATCCACAGGTGCAGAGAGATGTTGCAGAGGCAGCCAAGCCAAGTTGCAGCAGATTCGGCAGAAGATTAAAACCTAGGCAGTTGGTGGATTGATTAGCGATGTATGGAGTGCTTTGTGTTTCTCTTTTTGTTATGCCATGCAGATTTTGCCTTACTCGACGTTTGGGGGGGGTAGTGTGGCCGACACACATTGTGGGCTCACGCTGCCACAGAGACAGAACTGAATGTGTATTGTGGAGTGTCACGTCTGCAAGGACTGAGGACTCAAATCTACAGGAGGTAACAAGGAAGTGTGAGATTTGTCTCTTTGTCCCACAGAAGACGCCCCAGAGGGTATTCCGGTTCATCAAGAAATGAGAGACAATGGTGAAGCTTCAAAGGGATGCTTTGTAACTGTATGTTGACTGAAGACACCATGTGACTTGAATTCTGATGCTGGAAATGTATAAAAGGGGGTTGAAGTATGATTCTTTCTCTTTCCTGCTTTGAGAATGCTAGGAGCTTGTGTTCTGTCAAATAAAGCTGGTTTATGACTGAAACTCAGCCTCGTTATTTGAGCATGCTCCTACACAATCACTGATGCTTAGCTTCTGTGTCAGCGTGAAGACACAGATTATAATGAAGTTTGAATGAAAGTTTGAATGAAGTTTGAAAGAAAGTTTTAATGAATTTCTGTAAATTCATATAAGCTAATAAAAGTTTTATCATGAACACAGAATTTGAGAAAGTTGCCAACTTGAATAGAAATACTGATGAAAACCTTCTAGGTCAATGTGAAAAAGATTTCAAGCATGTCTCACACGTGTGTACAATAACCGATGCTTAACTTCAATTTCAGCAAGAACACAAAGATTGGCAGCAAGTAAGAAACTTGAGTACAATCAACAAAGTTAAGCTTCTGTGTCAGCGCCAACACAAAGAATGGGATGAAGTTGCAAACTTGCCTAAAATCACGGAAGCAAAGTTACTGTGTCAGCGTGAATACACAAAATTTGAGAAAGTTGCAAAAATCCGAACATTCAGGGAAACGAAGAAACTTTGTAAGCACAAGCACACAGAATGGGATCAAGATTCCAAATATAGCACAAAGACTGATGCTAGGATTCTGTTTCAGAATGAAAACATTGATTTGTATCAAGTTTCAAACACGTGAACATTAACAGAAGCAAAGAAACTTTGTCAACACGAGCACACAGAATGGGAACAAGTTTCCAATGAGTACAATCACTGATGCTTAGCTTCTGCGTAAGCGTGAAGACACAGATTTGAATGAAGTTTCATACTTCCGAACATTCATGGAAGCTTATAAAATTTGTTATCATGAACACAGAATTTGAGAAAGTTGCCAACTTGAGTACAATCACAGATGAAAACCTTCTAGGTCAATGTGTAGACAAAGATTTGAAGCATGTCACAAACGTGTACAATAACCGATGCTTTGCTTCTATTTCAGCGAGAACACACAGATTGGCAGCAAGTAAGAAAATTGAGCACAATAGCCAAAGTTAATCTTCTTTGTCAGCGCCACCACAAAGAATGGGATGAAGTAACAAACTTTCCTACAATCACTGAAGCAATCTGTGTCATCGTGAATACACAAAATTTGAGAAAGTTGCAAACTTCCGAACTTTCATGAATGCAAAGAAACTTTGTAAGCACAAGCACTCAGAATGGGATCAAGTTTCCAAATATAGCACGACTGATGCTAGGATTCTGTGTTAGCATGAAACCATAGCTTTGCATCAAGTTTCAAACATGTGAACATTAACGGAAGCTAAAAAACTTTGTCAGCACGAGCAAAGAGAATGGGAACAAGTTTAAAAAGACTACAATCCGTGAGGCTTTGCTTCTACTTAAGCGTGAAGACACAGATTTGAATGGTTTGAATGAAAGTTTGAATGAATTTCTGTAAATTCATGGAAGGTAATAAAAGTTTTATCATGAAAACAGAATTTGAGAAAGTTGCCAACTTGAATAGAATCACTGATGAAAACCTTCTAGGTCAATGTGAAAAAGATTTCAAGCATGTCTCACACGTGTGTACAATAACCGATGCTTAACTTCAATTTCAGCAAGAACACAAAGATTGGCAGCAAGCAAGAAACTTGAGTACAATCAACAAAGTTAAGCTTCTGTGTCAGCACCAACACAAAGAATGGCGTCACATTGCAAACTTGCTTACAATCACTGAAGCAAAGTTTCTGTGTCAGTGTGAATACACAAAAATTGAGAAAGTTGCAAACATCCGAACATTGATGGAAATGAAGAAACTTTGTAAGCACAAGTACACAGAATGGGATCAAGATTCCAAATATAGCACAAAGACTGATGCTAGGATTCTATTTAAGAATGAAAACATACATTTGTATCGTTTCAAACACGTGAACATTAACGGAAGCAAAGAAACTTTGTCAACACGAGCACACAGAATGGGAACAAGTTTCCAATGAGTACAATCACTGATGCTTAGCTTCTGCGTAAGCGTGAAGACACAGATTTGAATGAAGTTTCATACTTCCGAACATTCATGGAAGCTTATAAAATTTGTTATCATGAACACAGAATTTGAGAAAGTTGCCAACTTGAGTACAATCACAGATGAAAACCTTCTAGGTCAATGTGTAGACAAAGATTTCAAGCATGTCTCACACGTGTGTACAATAACCGATGCTTAACTTCAATTTCAGCAAGAACACAAAGATTGGCAGCAAGTAAGAAACTTGAGTACAATCAACAAAGTTAATCTTCTGTGTCAGCGCCAACACAAAGAATGGGATGAAGTTGCAAACTTGCCTACAATCACTGAAGCAATCTGTGTCATCATGAATACACAAAATTTGAGAAAGTTGCAAACTTCCGAACATTCATGAAAGCAAAGAAACTTTGTAAGCACAAGCACACAGAATGGGATCAAGTTTCCAAATGAAGTTTGAATGAAAGTTTGAATGAAGTTTGAATGAAAGTTTGAATGAATTTCTGTAAATTCATGGAAGCTAATAAAAGATTTATCATGAACACAAAATTTGAGAAAGTTGCCAACTTGAGTACAATCACCGATGAAAATCATCTAGGTCAATGTGAAGACAAACATTTGAAGCATGTCACATACCTGTATACCTTGACCAATGCTTAGCTTCTATTTCAGCGAGAACAAACAGATTAGGAGCGAGTAAGATACTTGAGTACAATCGCCAAAGCTAAGCTTCTGAGTCAGCGCCAACACAAAGAATGGCATCACGTTGCAAACTTGCCTACAATCACTGAAGCAAAGTTTCTGTGTCAGTGTGAATACACAAAAATTGAGAAAGTTGCAAACATCCGAACATTCATGGAAACAAAGAAACTTTGTAAGCACAAGCACACAGAATGGGATCAAGATTCCAAATATAGAACAAAGACTGATCCTAGTATTCTGTTTCAGAATGAAAACATAGATTTGTATCAAGTTTCAAACACGTGAACATTAACGGAAGCAAAGAAACTTTGCCAACACGAGCACACATAATGGGAACAAGTTTCCAATGAGTACAATCACTGATGTGTAAGCGTGAAGACACAGATTTGAATGAAGTTTCATACTTCCGAACATTCATTGAAGCTTATAAAATTTGTTATCATGAACACAGAATTTGAGAAAGTTACCAACTTGAGTACAATTAAAGATGAAAACCTTCTAGGTCAATGTGTAGACAAAGATTTGAAGCATGTCACAAACGTGTACAATAACCGATGATTAGCTTCTATTTCAGCGAGAACACACAGATTGGCAGCAAGTAAGAAAATTGAGCACAATAGCCAAAGTTAACCTTCTGTGTCAGCGCCACCACAAAGAATGGGATGAACTAACAAACTTGCCTACAATCACAGAAGCAATCTGTGTCATTGTGAATTCACAAAATTTGAGAAAGTTGGAAACTTCCGAACATTCATTAAGCAAAGAAACTTTGAAAGCACAAGCACACAGAATGGGATCAAGTTTCCAAATATAGCACAACTGATGCTAGGATTCTGTGTGATCATGAAACCATAAATTTGCATCAAGTTTCAAACATGTGAACATTAACGGAAGCTAAAAAACTTTGTCAGCACGAGCAAAGACAATGGGAACAAGTTTAAAAAGAGTACAATCACTGATACTTGGCTTCTGTGTCAGCGTGAAGACACAGATTTGAATGAAGTTTGAAGGAAAGTTGGAATGAATTTCTGTAAATTTATGGACGCTAATAAAAGTTTTGTCATCAACACAGAATTTTAGAAAGTTGCCAACTTGAATAGAATCACTGATGAAAACCTTCTAGGTCAATGTGAAAAAGATTTCAAGCATGTCTCACACGTGTGTACAATAACCGATGCTTAACTTCAATTTCCGAAAGAACACAAAGATTGGCAGCAAGTAAGAAAATTGAGTACAATCAACAAAGTTAAGCTTCTGTGTCAGCGCCAACACAAAGAATGGCATCACGTTGCAAACTTGCCTACAATCACTGAAGCAAAGTTTCTGTGTCAGTGTGAATACACAAAAATTGAGAAAGTTGCAAACATCCGAACATTCAGGGAAATGAAGAAACTTTGAAAGCACAAGCACACAGAATGGGATCAAGATTCCAAATATAGCACAAAGACTGATGCTAGGATTCTGTTTCAGAATGAAAACATAGATTTGTATCAAGTTTCAAACACGTGAACATTAACGGAAGCAAAGAAACTTTTTCAACACGAGCACACAGAATGGGAATAAGTATCCAATGAGTACAATCACTGATGCTTAGCTTCAGTGTAAGCGTGAAGACACAGATTTGAATGAAGTTTCATAGTTCCGAACATTCATGGAAGCTTATAAAATTTGTTATCATGAACACAGAATTTGAGAAAGTTGCTAACTTGAGTACAATCACAGATGAAAACCTTCTAGGTCAGTGTGTAGACAAAGATTTGAAGCATGTCACAAACTTGTGTACAATAACCGATGCTTTGCTCCTATTTCAGCGAGAACACACAGATTGGCAGCAAGTCAGAAAATTGAGTACAATAGCCAAAGTTAACCTTCTGTGTCAGCGCCACGACAAAGAATGGGATGAAGTAACAAACTTGCCTACAATCACTGAAGCAATCTGTGTCATCGTGAATACACAAAATTTGAGAAAGTTGCAAACTTGAGTACAATCACAGATGAAAACCTTCAAGGTCAATGTGTAGACAAAGATTTGAAGCATGTCACAAGCTTGTGTACAATAACCGATGCTTAGCTTCTATTTCAGCGAGAACACAGAGATTGGCAGCAAGTAAGAAAATTGAGTACAATAGCCAAAGTTAACCTTCTGTTTCAGGGCCACCACAAAGAATGGGATGAAGTAGCAAACTTGCCTACAATCACTGAAGCAATCTGTGTCATCGTGAATACACAAAATTTGAGAAAGTTGTAAACTTCCGAACATTCATGAAAGCAAAGAAACTTTGTAAGCACAAGCACACAGAATGGGATCAATTTTCCAAATATAGCACGACTGATGCTGGGATTCTGTGTCAGCATGAAACCATAGATTTGCATCAAGTTTCAAACATGTGGACATTAACGGAAGCTAAAAAACTTTGTCAGCACAAGCAAAAAAAATGGGAACGAGTTTAAAAAGAGTACAATCACTGAGGCTTAGCTTCTGTGTTAGCGTGAAGACACAGAATTGAATGAAGTTTGAATGAAAGTTTGAAGGAATTTCTGTAAATTCATGGAAGCTAATAAAAGTTTTATCATGAGCACAGAATTTGAGAAAGTTGCCAACTTGAATAGAATCATTGATGAAAACCTTCAAGGTCAATGTGAAAAAGATTTCAAGCATGTCTCACACGTGTGTACAATAACCGATGCTTAACTTCAATTTCAGCAAGAACACAAAGATTGGCAGCAAGTAAGAAACTTGAGTACAATCAACAAAGTTAAGCTTCTGTGTCAGCGCCAACACAAAGAATGGGATGAAGTTGCAAACTTGCCTAAAATCACTGAAGCAAAGTTTCTGTGTCAGCGTGAATACACAAAATTTGAGAAAGTTGCAAACTTCCGAACATTCATGAAAGCAAAGAAACTTTGTAAGCACAAGCACACAGAATGGGATCAAGTTTCCAAATATAGCACGACTGATGCTAGGATTCTGTGTGAGCATGAAACCATAGATTTGCCTCAAGTTTCAAACATGTGAACATTAACGGAAGCTAAAAAACTTTGTCAGCACGAGCAAAGAGAATGGGAAAAATTTTAAAAAGAGTACAATCACTGATGCTTAGCTTCTGTGTCAGCGTGAAGACACAGATTATAATGAAGTTTGAATGAAAGTTTGAATGAAGTTTGAAAGAAAGTTTTAATGAATTTCTGTAAATTCATCTAAGCTAATAAAAGTTTTATCATGAACACAGAATTTGAGAAAGTTGCCAACTTGAATAGAAATACTGATGAAAACCTTCTAGGTCAATGTGAAAAAGATTTCAAGCATGTCTCACACGTGTGTACAATAACCGATGCTTAACTTCAATTTCAGTAACAAGACAAAGATTGGCAGCAAGTAATAAACTTGAGTACAATCAACAAAGTTAAGCTTCTGTGTCAGCGCCAACACAAAGAATGGGATGAAGTTGCAAACTTGCCTAAAATCACGGAAGCAAAGTTACTGTGTCAGCGTGAATACACAAAATTTGAGAAAGTTGCAAACATCCGAACATTCAGTGAAACGAAGAAACTTTGTCAGCACAAACACACAGAATTTTAGTAAGTTGAAAACTTAAGTACCATCACTGATGCTTAGCTTCTGTTTCAGCATGAAGACACAGCTTTTAATAAAGATGCAAACTTGTGTACATTCACATAAGCTAAGAAAATTTATTAGCACAAAACATTTAGAATGGGAGAAAGTTTCCAAATATAGCACAATCACTAATGCTAAGCTTCTGTGTCAGCATGAAAAAAGAGATTTGAATCAAGTTTCAAACACGTGAACATAAACGGAAACGAAGAAACTTTGTCAGCACAAACACACAGAATTTTAGTAAGTTGAAAACTTAAGTACCATCACTGATGCTTAGCTTCTGTTTCAGTGTGAAGACACAGCTTTTAATAAAGATGCAAACTTGTGTACATTCACATAAGCTAAGAAAATTTATTAGCACAAAACATTTAGAATGGGAGAAAGTTTCCAAATATAGCACAATCACTAATGCTAAGCTTCTGTGTCAGCATGAAGAAAGAGATTTGAATCAAGTTTCAAACACGTGAACATAAACGGAAACGAAGAAACTTTGTAAGCACAAGCACAGAGAATGGGATCAAGATTCCAAATATAGCACAAAGACTGATGCTAGGATTCTGTTTCAGAATGAAAACATAGATTTGTATCAAGTTTCAAACACGTGAACATAAACAGAACCTAAGAAACTTTGTCAGCACGAGCACACAGAATGGGAACAACTTTAAAACGAATACCATCACTGATGCTTAGCTTCTGTGTCAGCGTGAAGACACAGCTTTAAATAAAGATGAAAACTTGTGTACATTTACGTAAGCTAAGAAAATTTATTACAACAAACAGAATGGGAGAAAGTTTCCAAATTTAGCACAATCACTAATGCTAAGCTTCTATGTTAGCACAACGACAAAGATTTGCATCGTTTCAAATGTGCCAACATTAACAGAAGCTAAGAAAATTTGTCAGCACAATCACACAGAATAGGAGCAAGTGGAAAACTAGCATACCGTTACTGAAGCGACGCTTCTGTATGATCCTCAATACACAGAATCTGAGATAGTATCAAACTTGCTAACATTCACCAAAGCCAAGAAACTTTTTCAGCAAAAATACACAGAATGGGAGAAAGTTAAAAACTTGAGTACCATCACTGATGCTTAGCTTCTGTGTCAGCATGAAGACACAGATTTGAATGAAATTTCACACGTGCGTACATTCATAGAAACTATTAAAATTTGTTTTCATTAACTCTTAGAAAGTGAGAAAGCTGACAACTTGAGTACAATCACGGACGAAAACCTTCAAGGTCAATGTGATGACAAAGATTTGAAGCATGTCACAAACTAATGTACAATCACCGAAGCTTAGCTTCTATTTCAGCGAGAACACAGATTGGCAGAAAGTCAGAAAACCGATTACAATCGCCAAAGCTTCTTTTTCAGCGCAAACACAAAGAAATGGATCAAGTTGCAAACTTTTCTACAATCAGTGAAGCAAAGTTTCTGTGTCAGCGTGAATACACAAAATTTGAGAAATTTGCAAACTTCCGTACATTCACGGAAGCTAAGAAACTTTGTCAGCACAAACACACAGAATTTTAGTAAGTTGATTACTTGATTACCATCACTGATGCTTAGCTTTCACCTGGGTGCATCAAACCCGATCCAGTAAAGGTTCAAGCTGTAACTGAATGTCCCACTCCATCCACCATAAAGTAGCTACAGCAACTTTACCGGCGCTTTATTTGGAACTACAGCTCAATCGCCCAACTGCCCTCATGTCCACCAAGGTTCTCTTCTGTTGGACCCAGGATGCTCAGAACCCATTCACCTTTCTCAAGACCCACTTCTCTGAGGCTCCCGTCTTGTTCCAGCCCAATCCCAAACTTCAATTCATTATTGAGGTGGATGTCTCAGACATCAGGGTGGGGGCAGTGTCATCGCAGCATTCGAGGGACAACGGGAATGTGCACCCATGCACGTATTTCTCCCGGCGTCTGACCTCAGCTGAGAGAAATAACAATGTTGGTAATCGAGAACTGCTGGCTCTTAAATTGGCATTAGAGAAATGACACCTTTGGCTGGAGGTGTCGGCCTTGCCTTTTCTTATGTGGACAGACCACAACAACTTAGTGTACATCTGCTCCGCCAAACATCTTAATACTCATGAAGCGAGCTGCGCACGTTTTTTCTCATGGTTCAAGTTCTCCCTTTCGTATAGACCAGGGTCAAAGAATACAAAGCTGGCCACACTTTCCCATCGGTTCTCCCCTGCCCCTTCCACTACCACAACTGAGACCATCATCCCAGAGGGTGTCATTGCGGGGGCCCTCATTTGGGACATAGAACAGCAAATTCGGGAGGCAAAACTCACAGAGCCAGACCTGGAAGGGGGTTGAATGGGCTGGCTGTTCATTCCTAAAGCAGTCAAGGGTAAGGTCCTCCACTGGTTCCACACTAATAAGCTGTCCTGCCACCTGGGGGTAGCGCTACTTCTGGTGGCCTGTGATGGAGACGGGTTGTTCGGGAGTAAATAAAGGCCTGTTACCAGTGTTCCACCTGGAAGACTTCCACTTTCCCCCCTGCTGGACTTCTTTTACTCCTTCCAATTCCCAGCTGTCCCTGGTCTGACATAGTTCTGGACTTTGTGACTGGGTTACTGTCATCCAGTGGAAACACTGTTATTTTGACTATTATCGACAGGTTGTCCAAGGGTGCTCATTTCATCCCCCTGAAGTAGCTTCCATCTGCCTTGGAGACTGCTAACCTCCTGTCTATACATGTGGTCAGGTTGAACGGCATCCCTAAGGATATCGTTTCCGACCGTGGTCCCCAGTTCATTTCGAAGATTTGGCGAGCCTTCTGCAAGGCCATCGGTGTCACGGTCTGCCATTCTTCTGTTACCATCCTCAGTCCAATGGCCAGTGCGTGAGGGCCAACCAAGAGATGGAAGTCATGCTCTGGTGTGTCACGGCAGCTGATCCTTCCTCCTGGAGTTCACACCTTCAGTGGGTGGAGTGTGCCCACAACTCGGCCACATCGGCAGCCACTGGATTCTCCCTGTTTAAGGCGTCTTTGGGTTAACATTTGCCTCTCCTCTCCATCGCCAAGGAGGAGGTGACAGAACCATCTGTTGCAGTCCACATCTCCACGTGCAAGCATTTTTGGAAGGAGACTAAAGTGGCCTTGATCCGTGTGGTGGAGGAGAACTCTAGATGGACAAACTGGAAGAGGCACCCTGGTCCTGAGTATTGGGTTGATCAGAAGGTCTGGCTTTATACCCGGAATTTTCCCCTGATGACCGAGTCAAGGAAACTTGCACCCCGGTTCTTTTGTCCTTTTGCCATCACGGAGATCATAAACCCTACCTCAGTGAAGTTAGACCTACCTGCCTCTCTTCGGGTTCACCGTACCTTTACATTTCCCAGAAAAACCTGTTTTCTCCACCTCTCTGTGCCCACCATCGAAACCACCTCCACCCCTGAAGATGATCGCTGGAGGATTGGTTTATGCAATAACCCGGATCCTGGACACCTGCCGCAGGGGGTGAGGTATTCAGTTTCTCGTTGACTGGCTGGGGTATAGCGCTGAGGAGAGGTCCTGCTCCGGAGATCTTTCATCATGGACAACACCCTCATCCAGGACTTTTATCATCGTCATTCAGACAAGCCTCATTTGACGCCAGGAGGCGTCCCTTGAGAGGGGGGTACTGAAAGGGTTCCTGTCTGTCCTGCCTGTCTGCCTCTCTCTCTCTCCTCACTAATTGAACACCTCTCCTGGCAGCTGCAATAACCACCTGCAGCCAATTAGTGGGACAGTACAAGTAGGACGCTCTTGCTCCACTCTGCCTGGTTTCATCTGTTTGCAACCCTGCCTTAGTGTGCCTTGTGGTATCTTGTATTCATACAATGATTAATTCTGACAAATTTTGAGCACTGCCTGCTTGTTGACCTTGAGCTCATCTGTGTTTTGGATTTGACTGCTTGTTCTGTTTTTGTCTCCCATTCCCTGACCCTGCTAGCCATGCTCTGACCCAAGCCTGCCTCTGGATTCAAGAAATTCCCTGACGGATTGGATTTTGTTCACTGTGCACTCCACTCCCCTCAACCATGTAAGTCGACTTCTCAACATTGTGCTCACTGTCCTGAGTCCTTTGTCACCTGCTCCCAGGCCTGGCAAGCCTTTTCCCCTCTCCCTGCACAGTCCTTCTCCAGCTGCACCTGCGACAACTCACCTCTGCCAACCAGTCTCCCAGCGTGGTGGAATTTCCACACCATTCCTACTGATGAACCTCTAAGTAAAAAGCCAGCATTATTAGCTAGTGTAACCCAGCTGAGAAAATGACCCTTTTTCTCAGATGTAAATTGTATTAATACAATTGTGTGATTTTATTTTGAAAACCGAGCCTCTTGGGGAAGAGGAAGTGCGATTCTCGTCATCCAACTTTTGGAATTTCCGGTTCATGGTCACGTTGGGTGATCTGGGTCTTCCTATTTGTTAAGAGTAATATTAGCCCCGCCTTCCAAGGGAAGAGTAGAGGCGCTATGCTGGAAGTCGTTCTCTTTCAGGATTGGCGGGCAAAGGAGAGGAACTGGGACGATCTGTCCTCATGTTGACATCTCTTCTTGGTAAGCTAATTCAGATAGAATACTATAAATGGATCTAAACACTCTCCCAATGCTAATTTGCAACCTTAGTTGATGGGAGCACAAGCTTGAGAGGCCGTGAAGCGGTGACTTCTGCTGTGTTCACCTGGATCTCATCTTTGGTGAGTCTGCTACATGCTAATGTATGCTAATGCTAACGCTATGCTAATGCTAGTCGCGAGTGGATCTTTTTCTGTTTAAAAACAATGGAAAAGGCTGTCTTTTCCGTGTCTTTGTCTTGTCTTTTGTCCGTGTGTCTGTATGGTTTGCCTAAATGTGATTTCAGTTTCCAACAGTATGCCGAAGTACTTTTAGCTTTTATACACCATTTCTGTCGAATGTAATGTGTAGTTTGATGTTAAAAGCACATGGTGTTAGCTCTGTGTTTAACCCAGTAGCCAGACAGGGTTTACTGATTTTAAAAGGGAATATTGGATGTGATGGGACAGTATATTCCCAGGTTATGTGATAAATTAATTGTATTTCATTTCATGATTTACAGAGATAGGAAGAGGATTTCATTTAACTGGTTACATGAAAAAAGGGTATTTCATGTGCTACCAGAGAGATTGTGAGAAAAGAAAAAAGAACACATGAATGTAAGATGCAAGATGTGAAATGTAATATATTACTATATTGCTGGATTGTGATAATAGTAATATGAGAGAAGAATTTAAACACTAAGCTATGGTGTTATATAAGAAGGGATTGGAAGACAGATTACTCTAGCTGTAAACAATAATACCATTATTGTCGTGCAGGCTAGGTTTTTTTGGTTACCGACCAAAAACCTTCTGGAACCTGGATTCTCTCCGAATGGAGATGGCGAGCCTGACCCAAGACTGAACCAAGATTGGACTGAGATCTAACCAAGATCTCGAGTGAAGAGCATCCTTCCCCTCTTCAGTGCCCAGGATTGGAAACCTGAGTCTGGAGATACGAGATATCCTGACTGGTCAAACGACTAACCCGAATGGGCAATCAAACACTGAGCTCAGTGGGACATCTTTGGGGTTTTATTTCATGCCGGCCGTTGTTATATTTGTACAGTTGGGAATTATCTGTATATTTTGCTCACTTTATCACTGTAAATAATAACCATCACTGCTCATTTCTTGCCTCCAGCTATTTCATTCCACACTCACTCTAATTCCCTATTGTAACCCTTACAAACCTAGCAACTGGTCAACACTTAATTATTCCCCTTACCTAATTAACTTAAGGCAAGAGTTACACTATAAATTACTATCTACTACTATCAGTATATGAACCCCTAGTCTCTGCCTCTTCATGCAGGGTTGCCAGATTCCCCTCTGCACTTTCTCACTATTATTACTGTAATTATTTGTAATAAAGATAATTGTTTCACTCACCACTATCGTTGTCCTCCGTGTCTACTTCTGAGTCAAAGTGTATTCCCATGTCAATTATGGGTCCTAGCCATTCTATTTTTGTATCCATCCATCCATCTATCTTCTACCGCTTTTCCAGAGGTCCGGGTCACGGAGGCAGCAGTTCAAGCAGAGAAGCCCAGACTTCCCTCTCCCCAGCCACCTGCTCCAGCTCTCCAGAGAGGATACCAAGGCGTTCCCAGACCAGCTGGGAGACATAGTCTCTCCACCGAGTCCTGGGTCTGCCCCGGGGTCTCCTCCCAGTGGGACGTGCCCAAAACACCTCAAGTGGGAGGCGTCCAGGAGGCATCCTAATCAGATGCCCATACCACCTCAACTGACTCCTTTCAATGTGGAGGAGCAGTGGTTCTACTCTGAGCCTCTCCCAGATGACTGAGCTCCTCACCTCTGAGGGTGAGTCCAGCAATCCTACGGAGAAAGCTCATTTCAGCCGCTTGTATCCGCGATCTTGTTCTTTCGGTCATTACCCAAAGCTCGTGACCATAGGTGAGAGTAGGAACGTAGACTGACTTTTTGTATCCAGTGGTGTAAAAAAGTATTTGCCCCATTCCTGATTTCTCAATTTTTTTGTATGTCACACTTAAATGTTTCAGATCATCAAACAAAAGCCTGTTTTCCACTAGCCCAGCACACCTCGGTACGGCTCGATTCACTTCAGTATGGCTCGGAATGCTTCTGTCTCCATTAGCACGGTGTTGTGCTTGTGCTGTGTGTTTTTTTTTAGGAGGTTTTAGAAGCGGGGCAGCAGCAGATTCTTAGTGAGGCGGGGCCACACTCCCGCGACGTTACGCACCCAACTGAGTCCTTATTTACACGAGACAAAAAAGGATCCAAGGATTATTGCCTTGCTCGCTCTGTGGATTTATCTCACAATTAATTTTATCTCATAATTAAGCTGCAACAACACAAGTCACTTTTGTTTTGAATTAACTGCCAAATGACCTAGAAATAATGAGCTGAAACTTGTTTTTATTCGTATTAAAAAATGAGACGGTGGCACACTGGCCTACACCAAATTATTATTTTTTACATCCTAGGGCATTTTGGATGTACTGAATTAAAAAAATTCATTTTTTTCACCTTCAGGTCAACGTTTGGAACAACAGTATTATTATTTTCCGTTTAGATGATGCTACACTCCTTCTAAAGTATTGTAAATCTCTGAATTTGGAATGCCGATAGAACATTCAATTTACATATACTTACTTTTTTACATACTTTGACTTGTAAGCTTGATCAGTCTGTCCTGCTGCATTTTAAAGTCCAACTGTGCAACTTCTTATAAGTTAACATAAAAAATGTACCCAAAGTTTAGAACTGGATCATGTGGGGCTAATTTTTTATGATATTTCAATAAAAAGAACAGAAAGCTTACAAAAAGATTTCTTTTTTGGTCTAGTTAAAAATTACATTACCTTTACAATGGTTGACCCTGACAGGAAGATCAGTATCATTTTGATCAGACTAGGCAATGGAATTTCTATGTAATTATACTGTTTTATAATTCAGTGTTATAACAGACAAACCACACTTTCCAAAAAATTCCATTTTATTATATACAAAATATTAAAAGAAAAAAAAACTTTGCAACACAACATGAAGGTTAATCGACATTATATACACGCCGACCACTGAGTGTCTACACCAGCTTCCCAAACTGGGTCACGACTCGGATGAATGAAGGCGTCTCTGCCAGCTGTGGGTCAGGAAGGCTCGGTTGAATAATCCGGACGGGCTGTCGCGGCGGACGTGTGGGATGATTCTACAAGGAAAATGCACACAATAAAATACAGCACGTAAGTGCAAGATATACAGAAAAGACAATAGTTTTTAACAAGAATACATAAGCTTATTTCAGCGTATTGTTCACATGAATAATTAAAATAAAAGCTTTAGTCCGCATTGTGCTGCAATAAAGCAGCGATCTATCCACAAATGAACAGCTTTTTTATTGCATAAATAAACTGACCGTCTTACCGAATATATTTGCGAAAAAACGCACAATAAAAAAAAATTAAAACTCACCGTTAAAGGACTCCAATGTCGAGACCTCCCGGTATATTTTTTCATTCCGGGCGGCTCCGTGTAACTCGCGCTGCATACGTTCGTCTGACAATGCAGTGAACAGACACTGCAGCTCCTTACTGGTCCATGGAACACCCTTATTACACGAAGCCATTTTTGATAGAGAATAAATGAAAATAGCACAACAATACACTGAAAAGGAACCGCCAACAGTGGTTGCGTGCTGAGTAAAGGCGGTCGTGAAGATTCTTTTTTTTTTTTTTTTCAAAAACTTTATTGAGAAGGTCGTGAAGATTTGGTAGATGAGGAGGAGGAGAGGGGCGGTTACAACCTGACCAATCAGCGGCGGTTACGACCTGACCAATCAGCGGCGACCAGTCTGTTAACGTCACAACACGGCACAGCTCAGCACTGCTGTACCCTGCCCTTCAGCGGGGCTGAGAATTGCGGCTGTTAAACCGTGTTGGGGCTTGTGGAAAAGCGTACAAAGCGTGCTGAGCCGTCCCGTGTTGCGCTAAAGCGTGCTAGTGGAAAAGGCCCTAAATTTAAATGTTATACAAAGATACAAGTAAACACAAATGCAGTTTTTAAATGAATGTGTTTATATTAAGGGGGAAAAAAAATCCAACCCTATATGACCCTGTGTGAAAAAGTGACTGCCCCTGAAACCTAACAAGTGGTTTGGCCACTCTTAGTAGCAACTGCAATCAAGCATTTGCGATAACTGGCAATGAGACTTTTACAGCGCTGTGAAGGAATTTTGGCCCTTTCATCTTTGCAGAATTGTTGTAATTCAGCCACACTGGAGGGTTTTAGAGCATGAACTGCATTTTTAAGGTCATGCCACAGCATCTTAATCGGATTCAGGTAAGGACTTTGACTAGGCCACTTCAAAGTCTTCATTTTCTAGTTCTTAAGCCATTCAGAGGTGGACTTGCTGATGTGTTTTGGATCATTGTTCTGCTGTAGAACCCAAGTGGGCTTCAGCTTGAAGATGATGGGCTTGAACAGATGGCTGGAAATTTTCCTTCAGGATTTTTTGGTAGAGAGCAGAATTCATGGTTCCATTTACCACAGCAAGTCTTCAGGTCCTGAAGCAGCAAAACAACTCAAGACCATCACACTACCACCACCATGTTTCACTGTTGGTATGATGCTCCTTTTCTGAAATGCTGTGTTACTTTTACGCCAGATGTAATGGGACACACACATTCCAAAAAAGTTCAACTTTTGTCTCGTCAGTCCACAAAGTATTTCCCCCAAAGTCTTGGGGATCATCAAGATGTTTTCTGGCAAAACTGAGATGAGCTTTTATGTTCTTTTTGCTCAGCAGTAGTTTTGGTCTTGGAACTCTGCCATGTAGGCCATTTTTTAGCAGTCTCTTTTTTATGGTGGAGTCTAAAGTGAGGCCTGCACTTGTGGGTCTTTTGTGACCTCATGGATGAGTAGTCGCTGTGCTCTTGGGGTAATTTTGGTTGACCGGCTACTCCTGGGAAGTTTCACCACTGTTCCATGTTTTCACCATTTGAGGATAATGGCTCTCACTGTGGTTGGCTGGAGTCTCAAAGCTTTAGAAATGGCTTTATAATGTTTTCCAGACTGATAGATCTCAATTTCTTTGTTTCTCATTCATTCCTGAATTTCTTTTGGTCACAGCATGATGTCTAGCTTTTGAGGGTCTTTTGGTCTACTTCACTTTTTAAGGCAGGTCCTAATTAAGTGATTTCTTGATGGAGAATAGGTGTGGCTGTAATCACGCCTGGGTGTGGCAGGAGAAATTGAACAACTTTTCAAAGATGTCAGAAACCACAGTTAATTTATGTTTTAGCATGGGGGGCAATCACTTTTTCACACAGGGCCATGTAGGTTTGGATTTTTTATTTACTCTTAATAATGAACACCTTCATTTAAAAAACAGCGTTTTGTGTTTACTTGTGTTATCCTTGTCCAATATTTAAATTTGTTTGATCATCTGAAACATAAGTGTGACAAACATAAATGAGAAATCTGGAAGGGGGCAAACAGTTTTTCACACCACTGCAATAAGATGATTTAATCGATTATAAAATACAACCCGTTCATTAAGGGTCCTGTAAATTCCAATAGCAAAAAATGATATTTGATCCACAAGAATTATTTTGAGACCAATGCATTCCAATTCACTCCAAGGTAATTTCAGTTCAATAAGCTTAACATTTTCCTTAACATAAAATAGCAACCCCTTCCTCTGTGTTCTCTCTTCTAAATATATTATAGCCTTCTCTTTATAGCATACCAGCTGGGAAGTTCTTATGTAGCCAAGATTCTGAGAGACATAAAAAGTACAGTGTGGCAATACAATTGGAGATGGCACTCCACCCAGGACTTTGGGGTATTCGGGGATGGAAAAGGAGACATGGTAATGGGGGAAGAAGTGAGACGAGCGCCAGAGTGCTAGGGGGTATTAAACTGAATAAAGATGCACCTTCGCCCCTGCTGTGCCAGGTGTGAGATATATTTTCGAGAGGTAAGACACTTTTCACACCTGAGGACTCCGGGGTGCCAAAGTATTGTATTAATTAATTATTATTATCTTAGCCTCAGGGATAGTATGATATCACTTTGCCATTGTTAAGAACATTGTGGTTTTGGGCATACTGACCAGCAGGTAGTCTCATCCTAGTGTAAAGGTGAAAGGAGGGAGGCAAAAGGTGGTTGCAGGTGCCTACATTTACAATCAGCTGAACAGACATGGTGTTCATACAAGGCTGTAATATACAGCCAACAATCCAGATGGTGTATATTAAAATCCTGATAGTGAATATGAGTTGATGCCAGTCAATTTTAGCTCCATTAGAGTAGTATTGCAATTTAGAGCAAATGCACAGAGTTGAATCTGGTGGTGAAGCAGCACCTGCCAGCACATTTGCATATGTTGCATGGATATTGCATGAACGTCCCATTAACTACCAGGATATTTTTCTCCAAAAAAATTGCATACAAGCCATGTGTGTGTTGCACAGCATGCACATGTCAATAAAAAGAGAGACATATGTGAATCAGGCTTAATGGCAGGATGATCCAAATATCGCAATGTTCATTTTTACATCGGCATCAACAGGTGATTTGATACTTTTTAAGAAGGAGGATGGATGCACCAATTCAGCATGAGATACAAAGGGGTAAAGTAGAACAGAACAGAATAGAAAAGTATACTCATTATTGTTATTGTACAGTTTTAAAGTACAACAAAATTGTGGAACAAATTAGCACAAATAGGCACAAATTTGCAAGAATGAATGTGGAAAGCTATGATCAAAGATGCCAAATTATAATTTAATGACAGAATAAAAATTAAGCCAGCATCGAGATTAGTGTTGCAAATTTACAAGAAAATAGTTGAAAATTTACAGGAAAAAAAAGTGCAAATTTCAGAGAAAATAGATATTTTTTTTCTTCCTCCTTGTTCTGTCAAGCAGCTAGGTAAGTAGAACAGAAATCTGCTATATCCTTATTGTGCCAAACAGATTTACTTTGTCAAAAGGAGCTTTGTGTCACGGTGGCCCTCGCGAGCCACCATAAAACAGCAAGTCACCGGTGAGTTTGCAATGATGTTTTATTAAGGGTAAAGGAACAGAGGATAACACAAAGTAATGGAAAAGAACGAGCCTCGATGGGCTAAAACACACTGTGACGAAAAACAGGATCACAACAAAGTAACTTACAATTGTAGACGATGAAAAGACCGCGTCTGAGCCGGGGAATGCCCGATGCGTCAGACCATGAGGAGTCTTGACGGGAGTTTAACAGAGACTGTTGCATCGGGCTGCATTCAGCGTCGGCCTTTTATGCCGGACGCTAATGAACCCTGAATGCAGCACAGCTGTTCGGCTTTGACAGCAGGAAGCTTCCCCGAGCGCTGTCACAATAAGAGCCCTGGGAGCCAGAGGGGAAACACTGCTGTCAAAGCCTGAAGGGGATGATGTATGACCTGAGCGAGGACGAGATTGGTGCTCGGATCATAACAGTACCTCCCCCTCGAGGGCGGACTCTGAACGCCCAATGACACCAAAGCCCCCCACCCCACCCCCCACCCCCCAGGGTGGGCGGAAGGGGAAACAGGCCAGGGGGGAGCGGAAAAGACAAAAAAAAACATGGCAACAGGAGCGCGTAGGCAGACAGAGGGAAAAAAAAAAGACGACGCTCCCATGCACAAATTGCAGCTCAGGCAGAATGATAGCAGGGCAAAATAACAGTAAACAGTAAATTCACAAAAACAGACCACGATCAAGGCAGATTGAAAAAAAAAACCCACAATTACAGGGTACGACAACAGAGAATACCAAATCCAAAAGGCAAAAATACACCAGCTATTACAAACAATGAATGGACATTTGGCAGAGGAAAAAACGAACAAAAACACCAGCCAGGAAAGAGTGAGATGCACAATTACAAACACAAGACCTCCCGCACATCCCAAAAGATTACAGACAAAATGAAGATGAAAACCCGGGATGACGGCAGTCCTGGTTCTGTGGCATGAAGGCTGATAGTTCAGGGGGCCGCCCAGCATCAAACGGCCATATCGCAGGCAGGGGGAAAAAGGACAGTTCGGGCGGCCTACCCCAGTCCCATGCTCGGAAACACGGAATTTCTGGCTGCCAGACCAGGTCGCCAAACAGACAGTCCAGTGGGTCGGGTGGCCGGCCCGGAGTGCCAAATGGGTGTGGCAGTCCTTCAGGCAGCTGACCTGCATCGCTTAGCCACCAGGACTTTAGGGGAGAGAACGGCAACGGCTTCCCTGCAGAGGGGAATAGCGAGGGCGAGCCAGGCCGAGAATAAGGAATCCCAAAGGCACCCGGTGGAGACGGCTTGGGGGGAAACGAGGGACCAGTCTGGCGTCGCTCAGTGGTGGGTCTGCAGCTCCACCTCCAAACGTTAGCAGGATAGGTGCTGTCCTCCTGTCGGACCCAGGTTGAGCCTGCGCTGCACCCACGATGGACCCCAACTGGGTCGCGGCTGCACCCACGAGGGACCCCGATCGGGTCGCGGCTGCACCCACGATGGACCCCGGCTGAGTTGGAACAGCTCCATGGACAACCTCCAACCCCGAACCCGGAACCTCCAGCACAGCGACCGGGACCAGCTCCACACTGGTGACCCTGTATTCGGGCTCTGACGCTGTCCAGGACTCCGACGATATGGGCTCAGATGGGAGGAGATTGTCTTCTGGCTCCCATTCAGCTACGTTGGGATCTGCAGCTGGCATGATGGTGTCCACAGCCTGAGGACCCTCTGGCACTGACATCCACACTGACGACCCGCACGGCGTGGTGGCAGGGGACCCTCGACCCGCTGGACCAGACCGCTCCTCTGTGGAGACCCGGGGATGCTTCGTCATCGGCGCAGGCTCCACGCTGCAGTCTGCTCTCCTCCTCCGCCCACGACATGGCTGCAGGGCTGGAACCAGGCTCTCCAGAACCGCAGGCCCCCTCCTCATCCTGTGACGTTGGCCTGGCATTGAGGACCGCTCAGCAGAGGGAGACACAGAGGAAGTGGATTTAATAATAAAAGCTACAGCAGGTGGTGGGAGCTCGGGGGACTGCGAACCCTGAACTCCACCCTCAGGAGTCAAACAAGGCAAATCACAATAATGAGGAAATGAGTGAACTTGTACTTGCCTGTCTCCCACAGGCAGGATGGTGCCTGCTGTAGTGGACGTTGCTCCTCCCTTTCCCCGCCGGATGGTGACAGAGGGCCCCCTGGGAGGATGAAGGGGAGCCGCTCGCGATGGATCTGGAAAGGGGCTCACCGGACCAGGACTCCAGGTGCACACAGCAGCTGGGGAAGGCGTCGAGGAGGAGGGGGCGGCAGCCAAGACAAATCGGGCACGGAGCGCTGGCGGGACAGCAAGACAAGATGGCCCGGGGGGAGAGGCTGTGGGGATTCCCTCCTGGCGAGATGTCGAGGAAGCAGCTGACTGTGGGGTTGAGACCTTGCGGCGACCCGGAACTGGATCCGGACGGGGTTCATGCTGAGGCTTAGAGCGGGTGTGACAACGGTTTCTTGCAGGGGGCGAGGCGAAGATGAGGTCTGGGAATCGCCGCTCCTGTGTAGACACAGAGGCGAGCAGGTCAGCGTACTCAGGGAAGTCACTCAACTCGGGGTTCCTCCCCACCAGTCTGACTGACACAAATAATTATTTGTGTGGGGTGAACAGCGGAACGAGCTGCCGCCACTTGGTCCCGGATGGAAGCAGCTGTGAGTTGTAGCTTCTCCGGCGGATTCCCGAATGATGACACTCTCCGGCGGGGATCACCCCTGGGCAGTGCGAGCTCCTGGACCGGAATGGCGACAGGAATGGGATCCGGACGTGAGGAACGAGGATGCCTCCCCTTCAGCTTCCTGCCGGGGCACACGGAGTATCTCGCGCTGCACGGCGATGTCATCTCTCCTTGTGCTGACTTCAGGGTGGTTGGCGAAGCGGGGGAGATGATTCAGCATGTCCTCAGTACAGTCCAGGTACCAGCGCACGTCGCTGTGGAAGTCAAGGAGGGAGGCGGTGATGAGGGTTTCATCGACGTATTCAAGGACGTCCGCCAGCTCGTTGCTCTGGCTCTGAGCGTGGACCCTCTGCGACGGCATGCTGTCAGCACGCAGTACCCAGACAGGAAAGAGCAAAGTCCAATGCAAAAACTCACAGGGAACGGCGTCTCGGTGTGGCACCTCTGTTTAGGCGTCCTGGCAGGAGTCTACTGTCATGGTGGCCCTCGCGAGCCACCATAAGACGCCAACAAGTCACCGGTGAGTTTGCAATGATGTTTTATTAAGGTTAAAGGAACAGAGGATAACACAAAGTAATGAGTAATGGAAAGGAACGAGCCTCGATGGGCTAAAACACACTATGATGAAAAACAGGATCACAACAGAGTAACTTACAATTGTAGACGATGAAAAGACCGCGTCTGAGCCACGGAATGCCCGATGCATCAGACCATGAGAAGTCTTGACAGGAGTTTAACAGAGACTGCTGCATCGGGCTGCATTCAGCGTCCGCCTTTTATGTCGGACGCTAATGAACCCTGAATGCAGCACAGCTGTTCAGCTTTGACAGCAGGAAGCTTTCCTGAGCGCTGTCACAATAAGAGCCTGGGGAGCCAGAGGGGAAACACTGCTGTTAAAGCCTGAAGGGAATGATGTATGACCCGAGCGCGGACGAGATCGGCGCTCGGATCATAAGACTTTGCTCATATTTGATATGTAATGTATATAAATATTATTAATAGACTCCTGTTAAAAAAAAATACTTTGTTTAAATTGTTTTACCGTTCAGAGGGAGCTGAGGAGGAAGATCTGAGAAGGCAAGGACAGCTTCAGGAAGAAGATGGAGGACAAGCTTCAACAGAGCGACATCAGTGGGGTCTGGAGAAACCTTAAAACCATCTCTGGGCTCCAAAATACCTCCCCCTAGGCCACGGGGTGCAGGGAGTGGGCCAACAATCTGAACTTGTTTTTTAATAGGTTTGACCAACCGCCCTCCCCCCCGACTGCACAACAACCACTGCTGCCTCTAAAGTCATCGAGACCTGCTGTCCACACCTCACTCCACCAACACCCCCCCCCCACTCCCAGCACACGGCCCTCCAACCTGACCCTCACTAAGAACCAGGTGAGGACGGAGCTGAGGAAGATCAAGGCGAGGAAGGGCGTGGGACCGGACGGCATCAGCGCAAAGACCCTCAAGTCCTGTGCAGACCAGCTGTGTGGGATTGTGGAGCATATCTTCAACCTGAGCCTGAAGCTGGGGAGTGTACCACAGTTGTGGAAAACATCTTGTGTGGTACCTGTACCAAAGACTTCCCACCCCAAAGATCTGAACAGCTACGGACCAGTGGCCCTGACGTCTCACATGACGGAGACCCTGGAGAGACTGCTCCTTGCTCACCTCCGCCCCCTGGTGGGACCAGCAGTGGATCCACTCCAGTTCGCCTACCAGCATGGCATTGAGGTGGAGGATGCAGAGATCTTCCTCCTTCACTGTTCTCTGTCCCACCTGGAGAAGCCCAGGAATACGGACATACTGAATGCACTGAGGAGCTCATTTAGCAGCAGACTACATCATTCCAGGTGCACAACCGAGAGGTTTTGCAGGTCCTTCCTACCAACGGCTGTCAGACTGTACAACCTAAGCAGGGCTGCTCGCAGAGATAGCAAAAAGACGTAACAACCTAATAGTTTTGAATGCAAAAGATGCAATAGACTTACACAATGGTCCCCTCCGGCATACAACTAGGAAAATACCGGTCTCTATGGAGGGTGAGAATATGTATGGGTACATAATCATACCATGTAGGATAACTAAGTAGACGGTTGTGCTGTCTCATCCCATCTAGCAAAAATGCTCTGTGCTGTGTGTGTTTATATATTTACATATTTATTCCATCTAGCTACAATGCTCCGCACTGTGTGTGTTTATATATTTACATATTTATTCCACCTAGCTGCAATGCTCCGTACTGTGTGTGTTTATATATCTACATATTTATTCCATCTAGCTACAATGCTCCGCACTGTGTGTTTATATACTTATGTATTTATTCCATCCAGCTACAATGCTCTGCACTGTGTGTCTGTGTATATATATATATATATATATATATATATATATATACACTACCGTTCAAAAGTTTGGGGTCACCCAGACAATTATTTTGTGTTTTCCATGAAAAGTCACACCTATTTACCACCATGAGTTGTAAAATGAATAGAAAATATAGTCAAGACATTGACAAGGTTAGAAATAATGATTTGTATTTGAAATAATAACTTTTTCCAGATACTCAACCTGCTCAAAGGAAGGTCAGTTTTATAGCTTCTCTAACCAGCTAAACTGTTTTCAGCTGTGCTAACATGATTGCACAAGGGTTTTCTAATCATCCATTAGCCTTCTGACGCAATAAGCAAACACATTGTACCATTAGAACACTGGAGTGATAGTTGCTGTTAATGGGTCTCTATACACCTATGTAGATATTGCACCAAAAACCAGACATTTGCAGCTAGAATAGTCATTTACCACATTGGCAATGTATATTAGATATTAGAGTGTATTTCTGATTAGTTTAATGTTATCTTCATTGAAAAAAACAGTGCTTTTCTTTCAAAAATAAGGAAATTTCTAAGTGACCCCAAACTTTTGAACGGTAGTGTATATATATGTATATACTTATAGTAATATGTACATATGTATATTAGCTGCTCTTGTTTTTTGTTTTTTTCTTGCCTTCTGATTGTTGCTCTGATTGTTGCTATCCCTGTGCTGTTGCAATCCTGGAATTTCCCCATTGTGGGACTAATAAAGGCTTATCTTATCTTATCATGTTCTTTGACTTCTCCAGTGCTTTCAACACCATTCAACCAATGATCCTGAAGGACAAGCTGCTGTGCGCAGGGGTGGACCAGCACCTGACATCATGGATCCTGGACTACCTCATTAACCGGCCACAGTTTGTGAGAACCTGAGATTGTGTGTCTGACACGATCATCGGTAGCACGGGCCCCCCCCCAGAGAACGGTTTTGGCTCCCTTCCTGTTCACCCTTTATACTGTGGACTTCTCACACAACACAACACACTGCCATCTACAGAAGTTCTCTGACGACTCTGCGATCGTCGGCCTCATCTCCAACGGAGATGAAGCTGAGTATAGAGGACTTATCCAGGACTTTGTGGACTGGTGCCATCGGAACTGCCTCCAGATCAACGCGAGGAAAACTAAGGAGTGGGTGGTGGACTGCCGCAGGCAAGGACAACCCCTCACAGCACCAGTAAACATACAGGGAACAGACATTGAGATGGTGACAGCCTACAAGTACCTTGGTGTTCATCTGAACAATAAATTAGACTTGTCACACAATACCGACACACTCTACAAGAAGGGACAGCGCAGGCTGTTCCTACTGAGCAGGCTCAGTAGGTGTACCCTTGGTGTACAAGGGGCACTGCTGAAGACATTCTACGACATGGTGGTGGCATCAGCCATCACTTTTGGAGTGGTCTGCTGGGACAATGGCATTACAGCAGCCGATAGGAAGAGACTGAACAAACTGATCAAGAAAGCTAGCTCTGTCCTGGGGCAATGCCTTGACCCAGTGGAGGAGATGGGAGAGAGAAGGATGGTGGCTAAACTGTCATCTCTGCTGGAGTCCGAGTACCACCCTATGCAGGACATACTGAACGCACTGAGGAGCTCATTTAGCAGTAGACTACATCATCCTAGGTGTGCAACCGAGAGGTTTCGCAGGTCCTTCCTACCTTCGGCTGTCAGACTGTATAACCTAAGCAGGGCTGCTCACAGAGATAGCAAAAAAATGTGACGACCTAGTAGTATTGAATGCAAAAGACGCAACAGACTTACACAAATGGTCCCCTCCAGTATACAACTTAGACAATATCAGTCTCTACGGAGGGTGACAATATGTATGGGTACATATTCATACTATGTAGGATAACTAAGTAGACGGTTATGCTGTTTATTCCATCTTGCTACAATGCTCCGCACTTTGTATATATACTTATATATTTATGTTTATGTATGTATGTATATCCACTGCTCTTATTTATATTTTTCGTATCTTCTTAATTATTGCTCTGAGTGTTGCTATCCCTGTGCTGTTGCAATCCTGGAATTTCCCCATTGTGGGAGTAATAAAGGCTTATCTTATCTTACTTATGATGGCCCCGGGGGCGGGGGGGGGCAGACAGAGAACAGACTGACACAACCGAAGTAAAACTGTTTCTTCAGAAAAGAAGAAACCCCTCTTCTTCTTCTGAAAAGAAGAAACAGTTGCTCCCTCTAGCACAACAACAAGAACAAGAGAACAAGAATAATCCAAGGTTTCTTTTCAGCACTGTAGCCAGGCTGACAAAGAGTCAGGGCTCTGTCAATCCTAGCATTCCCTTTGAGCTTACTAGTCAGGATTTATGAACTTCTTCAATAACAAAATTTCATCTGTCAGAGATAAAATCAGATTCGTCCCACCGTTAACTTAAATATGGTAACTACTCCAACTCCTTCAATTATCTGCTTGGATGAGTTTACTCCAACTGAACTTTTAGAGTTAGATAATATATAAATAATTTCCTCATCAAAGCTTTCAACTTCTCTTTTAGACCCTATTCCTACCAGGTTATTTAAAGAAGTCTTCCCATTTATTGGTAGCTCAAGTCTTCAAATAATCAATTCTTCATTAACTTTAGGCCATGTACCGCAGGCTTTTAAAACTGCTGTAATTAAACCCTTACTCAAAAAGCCAACGCTAGATCCAGGAGTTTTAGCTAACTATAAACCAATCTCTAATCTGCCTTTCATTTCAAAATTCTGTCATAATGTCAGACCCAGGGAACACACAAACTCACAGGCTCAAGTTCAATACAATAATCTTTATTGAAAACCAGCAGGTGCGTGGAAGGGCGGGGGGGGGGGGGGCGGAGAACAGGCTGCCAATTGGAGACAAGCACTCAGGCAGAACGAGCTCCAGGCAAGAACGCTGCCAGTCCGCCAGTCAAAGGTGGGGCTGTGTAAGCGCAGCCAGGGGTAACCAAGGATGACCGGGGCAGCGGAGGTGGAGAGAACAAAGAGCCAGAGGTCCTCACGATGGTTCCCAGAAATGATGGCTGAAACTGGGGCAGTCCGGTGTGTCACCCTCTCTAGAGAAGCCTTCGACAGAGTGATGAGGTTGAGGGGTGTTGGCAGAGCTTGGCAGGGTACCCCAATCAGGTTGCCAGTTTTTCAGAAATGAAGCTCTGTTCAGCCCCCGAGTCCACCAGTGCATGTGTGAGGAACTCCATGCGGTTGTAACAAAACCTAATAGGCAGGAGACATCTGGATAGGGGATTAGACCGGGATGAGTCCGCGAGGCCCCCTACAGTGACTCGCGGACCCCCCCTTTTGGCCGAACCGAGCAGGACTCAATGTCGTGCTGGTCATCCCCGCAATACATGCAGAGCCCTAAGTCCCTACGGTGCTGTCTCTCTACCTGTGAGATCTTAGTTTGTCCCATTACCATGGCCTCGGGCTCATCCGGACCCTCAAGCACCAACAAAGCCAACGAGGGTGATTTGGAGGAGCGGCAAAGTGGCTTGCCCGAACGGTCGGAGGACCTCCATTTGGCCGCTCGCTCCCTCAACCTACGTATTATCCAAACTAATGGCCAGAGAAATGAGCTCGGTGAGCCACTCAGGTTTATCTAGGCAGGCCAGCTCATTCCGCAAACTAGGGTTCAGGCTACGGGTGAAGATGCTGCAGAGCGCAGCATCCTCCCACCTTACTTCCTCCGCCACCACCTGGAAAAAAAAACCCTGTGTCCAATAAGATGTATGATCCACCAAGAAATGGGGGGATGGGGGGAGATAAGACGGGGAGGGAACCGGTCCAAAAGAGACCCCGTCTCCCCAAAGAAGCCAGCTCTCAAACTGTTTCTGGAAGCCAACCAGGGTCAATCACAAGGTTAGGGGCACAAGGCCGTGCAACCTAGGACACGCCAATGTCGTACCCCAATGATCACCAGCACCACAGGCACGATGGGGCAATCACACTTACTCTCACACTTCTTGTACACATCCTGTGTGCATGTACACAAACATACATAATGTTAATAATAATAATGAACAATGGACTAGATCCATATGTTGTCACATGTCAAGCGACATCCCACAGTGCCCAAAAGTGAGCCCATCACCCATCCACCCCAGACAGACATCAATAGCGGTAAGCCATCCCTGAAGCCACAGCTGCCCCAGAGTAGACCAATGGAAACACAGCCGCCAATCGGCACCAACGACCCCCCTGAACACACACACACACACACACACACACACACACACACACACACACACACACACACACACACACACACACACACACATTCCTGTCTGAACACCAGGGTGAGGACCGGTTCTTTTAACCTGGGAAGTGAGGGCCACCCTTTCTGCTACTCTTAAAAATACTTGGCTATTATATTTCAGCACTAGGTGGGGCCCTAACTCTAGTTTTCACTTCAGCTTCTTGAAAAAACAAAAGAAAAAAATAGGTGTTTAACCAGCTGAGTGAGGACCACTTCATGGGGGCGCTATTGAGTATGTTTGTAATCATTTAACTGCCTTATTTTATTTGCACTTATTCTATGCTCTTATGTTTTAGTGACATTTAAATTTAGTGTTTTTATTTGTCTAAATTAAATAATTCACTACAGTCTAGTATTCCTATTGTTCTGTGTACTTCTGTGGAGCTGCTGTAATGTCATATTTCCCTAATGTGGGATTAATAAAATCTTTTATGATTAATGCAAGGGATGGACACTTGAGGGTTGTAGTAAAACAGAATGAAAATCCATGTTGCAACCATTGATCAAACTCTTGTAAGAAGGCACAGGTGGTGTTATGAAGCAATTATTTGTGCAAGTTTATAAAAATTAGACAATGTGAAAAAAAAAATTAATAATGTAAAAAGCTTCAATTTCCATTGGTCAGTACATTTTTAACTGCTGATTGAAAATCCTTTAGCCATTTATTTAAACACTGCTGGAATATTAGGCTTCAGAAAATTTTAGCCAAACAGCATCACCTGAACATCAGGTAATACCAAGTAAACAATCATTATTGGAAGCATAAGAGCCTTATTTGTTGCTATTTTAATTCAAAACAAAATGAGAATAAGGCTGCACCAAAATATTCAGGTAGCCAGATATTTGTTTGCTATACTGGTATTTGGTTTTCAAATTCTGTATTCAGATATTCAGCTTTTTTTAATTCCTGTAAAATTTTTTTTAATAAAACTATATTAAAATGCCTAAATTTGGTGAAAAATCCTCCCAAATTCACAAGAGAAAAAAAATGGCAAATACACAAAAATTTGTAAAGTGATTATATAAAAACTGTAGCTCTACCTAATCACATTTGCAAATATACAAGGCAAAAAACCTTCAAAATTACATAAAAAAGGAAATAAATTAAAAAAAAAAAATCTTATGGTGAAGCTGGAAATTTTTTAAATGGCATATTTATTAGACAATGAGTATAACTGAAAGCAGATTTCACAATTTTACAACAGATGTCACATTTTTAGAGAAAAAGAAAAAATGTTAGGACAATACCAAAATATTCAGATATTAGATTACTCCCAAATATTTTGGAAGCCCAAAACTGATATTTGGGATGCCTCTAGAGAAGCAGACCCCAGGTGTAGAGTGACAGTTGTGCTGTACATTACGTCTTTCCATGATGTTTGATCCAGGGCTTTCTTTTTTTCCTATACATCGCCTGCAGTGATCTTCCTGGAACTCTGTGCTCTGCCATATATTTTTCCAAGAGTTTTTGTACAGTACTTCTCTCTGCTTCAATCCAAGTTCTCATCTTTCTCTTGACTGCGTCTACAAAGAAGATAACATAGATGGTATAGCCTTAAAAACAGTTCAAAATACAAATTTATAAAACTGTCTTATGCTTTCCAGCAGAAATGACAGTATTTGGGCTTCTTCACATAACATGTTTATGTCAGAGAGTCTCATTATTCATTTCAAAAATAGTTCCTTTTTAAAACAGAAGATCAAATGTATTTCAATGTATAAAACTGTGTTAATACCAAAATAGCCTTTGACAGCAATACATACTGGTGCCACCAGATTTATTATAGATTCACTCACATACAGTGGGGAAAAAAAGTATTTAGTCAGCCACCAATTGTGCAAGTTCTCCCACTTAAAAGATGAGAGAGGTCTCCAATTTTCATCATAGGTATACCTCAACTATGAGAGACAAAATGAGAAAAAAAATCCAGAAAATCCCATTGAAGGATTTTTAATGAATTAATTGGTAAATTCCTCGGTAAAATAAGTATTTGATCAATAACAAAAGTTCATCTCAATACTTTGTTATATACCCTTTGTTGGCAATGACAGAGGTCAAACGTTTTCTGTAAGTCTTCACAAGGTTTTCACACACTGTTGCTGGTATTTTGGCCCATTCCTCCATGCAGATCTCCTCTAGAGCAATGATGTTTTGGGGCTGTCACTGGGCAACATGGACTTTCAACTCCCTCCAAAGATTTTCTATGGGGTTGAGATCTGGAGACTGGCTAGGCCACTCCAGGACCTTGAAATGCTTCTTACGAAGCCACTCCTTCGTTGCCCAGGCGGTGTGTTTGGGATCATTGTCATGCTGAAAGACCCAGCCATGTTTCATCTTCAATGCCCTTGCTGATGGAAGGAGGTTTTCACTCAAAATCTCACGATACATGACCCCATTCATTCTTTCCTTTCCATGGATCAGTTGTCCTGGTCCCTTTGCAGAAAAACAGCCCCAAAGTATAATGTTTTCACCCCCATGCTTCACAGTAGGTATGGTGTTCTTTCTCCTCTAAACACGACAAGTTGAGTTTTTACCAAAAAGTTCTATTTTGGTTTCATCTGACCATATGACATTCTCCCAATCCTCTTCTGTATCATCCAAATGCTCTCTAGCAAACTTCAGACGGGCCTGGACATGTACTGGCTTAAGCAGGGGGACACGTCTGGCACTGCAGGATTTGAGTCCCTGGCGGCATAGTGTGTTACTGATGTAGCCTTTGTTACTTTGGTCCCAGCTCTCTGCAGGTCATTCACTGGGTCCCCCCGTGTGGTTCTGGGGTTTTTGCTCACCGTTCTCGTGATCATTTTCACCCCACGGGGTGAGATCTTGCGTGGAGCCCCAGATGGAGGGAGATTATCTGTGGTCTTGTATGTCTTCCATTTTCTAATAATTGCTCCCACAGTTGATTTCTTCACACCAAGCTGCTTACCTATTGCAGATTCAGTCTTCCCAGCTTGGTGCAGGTCTACAATTTTGTTTCTGGTGTCCTTTGATAGCTCTTTGGTCTTGGCCATAGTGGAGTTTGGAGTCTGACTGTTTGAGGTTGTGGACAGGTGTCTTTTATACTGATAATGAGTTCAAACAGGTGCCATTAATACAGGTAACGAGTGGAGGACAGAGGAGCCTCTTAAAGAAGAAGTTACAGGTCTGTGAGAGCCAGAAATCTTGCTTGTTTGTAGGTGACCAAATACTTATTTTACCAAGGAATTTACCAATTAATTCATTAAAAATCCTTCAATGTGATTTTCTGGATTTTTTTTTTCTCATTTTGTCTCTCATAGTTGAGGTATACCTATGATGAAAATTGGAGACCTCTCTCATCTTTTAAGTGGGAGAACTTGCACAATTGGTGGCTGACTAAATACTTTTTTCCCCCACTGTAAGTATACAAGTTAAAACGCTCATATCATGGAGCTTAGCCTGCACCCTACCCCGTTTATAGGTTTCTGCTCACTACAGTCATCACTCCAATCACCCCAGAGAATAATAAAACACTCTCATTATCCTGGTCATTCTTTCCTGTCTACTTGTGGCACATTTTTTATTTAATTTAGTGCAACCTTTTGTGGTTATATTCACCTATTGCTCTTTTGCTTACTTGCCCTTTGCTTTGAATGTCTTAAATTGCCCTCTTTCTGTCCTCTTCAAGTGCATCTCATTCTGGCTTGATCCCGGACTAGGATCTATAAAAGAAAGAGACAGGCATTAGTACCTAGTAGTGAAATCTCAGTAATGTTGGATATTCAGAATCCTTGTGTATTCCCTTGCTGACAAATACCTTTTAATGTTTTGATATGCCATGTGAAAATATGTATGCTAGGTTTCCATTTGGCTCTGTTAAAATATAGCACCTTCATTCGGCTTGCGTGTCCACAGATGGCACTTTTTTAAGGTAAATGTTTGGCTCTTTTTTCCAGAGTGCTTAACCACAAACTGTTATGTCCTAGCAACAGCTTGAGCTGTCACTTACTGTCTTTGCATTTTTCAATAAGACTGGTAAGAAAACAAACATCCCTCCAATCATTTGCTTTCAGTTATTGATAATGGTATCCTTTTAATCTAATTCTGGTTGGCTGTTTAGAGAGCTGTGCTGTGTTGAATGCTTGACTACATAGAATGCTTCCACCAGAAAAAAAAAAAAAAAGCTCTCTAATGAACATACAGCCCTAATAGGCATGGTTTTAAAGAGGTTTCAAAGTTTGTTTGTAAAAAATACATTGGAAAATATGTAAAAATGCCCTTGGGGATGTACCATTTTGTCACATAGCCATACATTTCTCCTGTTTCTCCTTTTTCTGTGGAACACTAAGACGATGCTGGAATTTCACCTTTAAGGGTAAATAACAAATTACTTTTGCTGCACGGTCTAAAATTGTCAAGCACCAAATCTGCTGTTGATTAAAAGATTCTAATTAATAAAGCAATACAAGTAGTTTTGAGCTACTGTTTTGTTTATATAAATTTTACTCAATGACCACTCTTTCCTGCTGCTGTCCATCTTTTATTGTTGTTTTATCCAAAATGTTTCACAAAATAGTTTAGAGCCAAAAACATTCAGCAACACTCAATTGCAACAGCCATTCTTGTAAACACTGTTACACTCTACCACTAAAACTATAGTGGACAATATGCATGGAACTTGTCTCTACTTGTGTCTACTTTTGTATCTATGGTTTGCTTGAAACTTCACTTAACTGAATACCATTACTGCACTGTAAGGTCAAAAACTTAACTGGCTTTCCTTAGGAAATGAGTGGATTTTGTGATGTCACAAACAAGTGCTAAAAATATGCTTTCTGTGCAAATGCCTTGATGTCTTTAAAAGTCCCATTCACTCAAACATGGTGTTTGTGGGTTTAAACCTTTTAACATGTTTTCTTGGGTCATATGACTCCAGTAAAGATATTAAAATCTCTCATCATTCACAAATATATATATTTTAACATTTTGAAAGAAGGATCAGAAGCCAGTTTTGTAATTCACTGTTCTATTCCCCAAGGTAACTGACAAATGATGCAGTCCTCAGTTACAACCATCTCCGTATTATTGACTGTGACGTTTCAGTTCCCACTCAGAGGTTGAGCCCAACTCTTTTTCTCCAGAGCTAAAAAGTGCTACTGTGGAGTCATCTTACCAAGTGCAATTTGGATCATATTCTTTAAATTCCAGTCACTCAAACATCTGTTTCCATCTGGTTTGCTAATCCACAGTCACTAATGTCAGGGATGTGATTTGGGGTTGGGGAAATTATTTGAAAATTCAGCAGGGGGTCTGGTGGACGCAGTCCCCCAGCGGGGTCTGGGGCAGAGCCCTGGTGGAGGGGCAAGGGGGGCGAAGCCCCCTGAAGCCCCTGGTTTTTTATGATTTTTAAGTACCAGAACTGTGCTTAAATGACATAAAACAAACAGGTGAATGCCACTTATTACTGTATAATATTGACTGATGTTCCAAGAAGATAGCAGTCCTAAAATATTCCAACAAGCATTATCCATCACATGCTTTAACACTTGATCAAATCAAAATCAGTTAATTTTATCTTTTCCATAATAGAAATAAAATTCCAACATACCATTACTTTTTATAATTTCAGCATTCATTTCAGATCACCAGTTTCAATCTCCATTGAGTCTTGAGCAGTTCATATTGCACAATCACTGATGTAGCTAAGTCTTAGAAATATTCAAAAGTTATAAGTTAATGTCCACTGTGCACTGTCAATTTCAAACTGTTTTGAATCATAAAAGTAATCTAAATAAATTGTTTTGCTATTTGTTTCTCCTCAACATCAATCTCAAGGCTGATGATGCACGGGGGCTGCACGGTGGCGCAGTGGTTTAGCACTGTGGCAGCACAGTTTTACCCTCGGCCGGGGGATCGCGGGGATCATGAGATCGTGGGTTCGATCCCAGCCCCCGACCAACAGTGAGCTGTGTGGAGTTTGCATGTTCTCCCCGTGTTGCGTGGGTTTACTCCGGGATTTCTCCGGTTTCCTCCCGCACACCAAAAACATGTAGGTTTAGGGCGCTCGCGCACGCAGCGACCAGCAGCCGGTGGCTTGTCACCAGACTGCAAACCAAATCTACCTACGGGTACAAATAAGTAACAAAAAAAAAAGGCGCTGCAGGAGTTTTGGGGATGGTTAACATTTATAACCGTTTCCTCCCCCGCGCAGCCGAGCTCATACAGCCGTTGTACGCCGCAATCAAGAAACGGAAACTGGCGGACAGAGTCGACTGGACTCCTGAGCGGGAGCAGGCGTTCTCTGAGGTTAAAACAGCTCTGGCAAACACTGCACTACTGGCACACCCAGACCCGGTGGCTCAGATAGCGCTCACTACCGACGCCTCGGACATGGCCATAGGGGCCGTTGTGGAGCAATGCGTTGCCGGTTCTTGGCAGCTGCTCACCTTTTTTAGCAGGTCTTTGCACGACAGTGAGCATAAATACAGCGTGTTCGACAGAGAGTTACTGGCTCTCCACCTCCTAGCCTCCTAGGAGGCTTTTCTGGCTCTCCTAGCCTGCTCGTGTGATTTAGTTTCTAAGCCCGGCGGAACTGCTTTTACTAATAGGAGAAGGGGCGAGGGCGGATTACTGGCGCCTTAAAACCAGATGCTTTGGGTAGATGGTGGCCTGTTAACCTGGGAAGGTAGCCCATCTAGAGGATGGTAAACCCTGATTTCAAACCTCCGCTGCCTTGTGGCATACCCGGTCACGGGAAAGGCTTTGGGAGTCAACCCTGAGGAAAAATCCGGAGTCGGAGTCCCTAAGGCAGTTCTCTGTTGTGCTCAACATAGTTCTGGCAGCTCCTGCGATGGCGCTGGTGCCAAACTGTAGCAGCCCTACTGTTCCTTTGGTTTCATCAGTGACATGGAGAGGGGGGACATGCTATATGGGCAACATCTTGTCTTCCATATCTTCCTGCCCAGGCTTGAATCCTACCAACGCCCAACGCTAGAAGGTAGAACACCGGACCACTGGAGAGGACACTCCAGCTTCGCCTTTGGCATAGACCAGGGGTGGGCAGTGAGGGCCATTCCACTGCAGGTTTTCTGTTCCACTCAGTCTCTTCAGCAGGTGTTTGCTCTGATCAGCTTCAATGATTGCTAATCACTGACAACACCTGCTGAAGAGACTGGGTGGAACAGAAAACCTGCAGTAGAATGGCCCTCCATGGCACATGATTGCCCACCCCTGGCATAGACAAAACACAGGGAATGACAGTTACCGGTTATAAGCCACTGCTCAATTGGCGTAGAGCGTGGCGCCAGGGGTTGTTCCCGATGGTGGGAGGGATCATCTGATCTCACTGGACAGCTACCACCCGCCTCAAGCTGGGCAGCCCCCAGCCAATAAGGTGTTGTCCCGCCACAGCCTGCTTTCCTCATTGGGTGCATGGGGATGAGGTGAAGTCCGAACGGCAGGCTAAGAACCTTCGCACCAGGCAAGACAACAAAGCAAAAGAGACTAACTCTAAAACTGTGAACTTGGAACGTCCACACTATGATGACAGGACTCGCTGCTAACCTCAAGGACATCAGCGACACCAGGAAGACTGCCGTCATCAATAGTGAGCTGAAGAGACTGAAAGTGAATATCGCCACTCTCCAGGAAACACGGTTGGCTGATGCAGGCACACTGAGAGAGAAGGACTACATGTTCTACTGGCAGGGAAAGGGCAGCGACGAACACAGGGAACACGGAGTGGGCTTCGCAGTGAAGAACACCTTGCTGAAGATGGTGGAACCGGGCAGCAATGGCTCTGCACGACTCCTCACCCTCCGCCTTAACACCACTCAAGGCCCAGTCACCCTCGTCAGTGTGTATGCCCCAACACTGACAGCCACACCAGAGGCAAAAGACGAGTTCTACGAGAATTTCACAACAACTGTCGGGATCATCCCCAACTCTGAACAACTTATTCTCCTTGGAGACTTCAATGCCAGAGTGGGTGCTGACCACGACTCCTGGCCCTCCTGTCTTGGACCATTTGGCGTGGGCAGAATGAACGACAACGGACAGCGGCTGCTCGAGTTCTGCACACATCATGATTTGTGCATCACAAACTCGTTCTTCAAGACCAAGCCCCAACACGAAGTTTCCTGGCAACATCCGCGTTCAAAGCACTGGCACCAGCTGGACTTGATCCTGACCAGGCGCACCTCACTGAAGAACGTGCTAATCACCTGCTCGTTCCAGAATGCAGATTGCGACACAGACCATTCATTGGTGTGTTGCAAGGTCAAGCTGCAGCTGAAGAAATTCCACCATGCCAGACAGCCTGGAAAGGCACGGATTGACACCAGCAAGATGGCCCAACCAGAACTTGTTGAGCAGTTTGCCTCCACCTTTGTGAAGGAACTTGGTGAACTACAAGAAGGAGAGTCTGCAAAGCAGAAGTGGGAAGAGCTGCAAAACATCATCCACCGCACAGCCTTGGCTACTGTACCTTTGGGAGGAAGACCTCAAAGTCACAGGACTGGTTTGATGCAAAGTCGACCGTGATGACCCCCGTCATTGAAGCCAAGCGCTCAGCACTTGCTGAGTACAAGAAGTACCCAAACGAGAAGAATCTCCAGCTCCTCAGGACTGCGAGAAGTTCAGCAGACTGCTCGGCGCTGCGCCAACGAGTACTGGACTCAGCTCAGCCAAGACATTCAAACCGCTGCCATAACAGGGAACATCCATGGCATGTACGACGGCATCAAGAAAGCACTTGGTCCGGCTCAGAGCAAGACGGCCCCCCTCAAATCCTCCACTGGGGAGATGATCACAGAAAAGAACAAGCAGATGGAGAGATGGGTGGAACACTACTCCGACCTCTACTCCAGACAGAACACCGTGACACCGTCAGCCCTCGATGCCATCGATTGCCTGCCATCCATGGATGAACTTGACACAGAGCCAACTATTGACGAACTCAGCAAGGCCATTGATAGCTTGGCCGCTGGCAAGGCACCTGGCAATGACGGCATATACCCCGACCTGATCAAGCACCGCAAGACCACCTTACTGCTGCCATTGCATGATGTCCTCTGCCAGTGCTGGAAGGAAGGTGCTGTACCACAGGACATGAGGGACGCCAAGATCATCACCCTCTACAAAAACAAAGGGGAGTGAAGCGACTGCAACAACTACAGGTGCATCTTCCTCCTCAGCATTGTTGGCAAAGTCTACGCATGAGTTGTCCTCGTTCGTCCACAGAAGCTTGCCGAATGTGTCTACCCCGAGTCTCAGTGTGGCTTCCGCACTGGGCGATCAACGGTGGACATGATATTCTCCATCAGCCAACTCCAGGAGAAGTGCAGAGAACAGACCATGCCCCTGTACATCACCTTCATCGACCTCACCAAAGTGTTCGATCTGGTCAGCAGAGAGGGCCTTTTCAAGATCCTGCCAAAGATAGGATGCCCACCAAAGTTGCAAAGCTTCATCGAATCGTTTCACACCAACATGCAGGGAATGGTGCAGTACGACGGCAACGTCTCAGAGCCATTCAATATACACAGCGGAGTGAAACAGGGCTGTGTACTTGCGCCAACCCTCTTTGGGATTTTCTTTGCTATGCTCCTGAGGCATGCCTTCAGCACAGCAACAGAAGGAATCTACCTGCTTACAAGATCTGACGGCAGGCTTTTCAACCTCGTCCGCCTGAAAGCCAGAACCAAAGTACTTGAGGCTCTAATCAGAGATATGCTGTTCGCAGACGACGCTGCAGTTGCGACCCACACACAGCAGGAGCTTCAGACCCTGACGGGCCGCTTCTCCCAGGCATGCATGGACTTCGGGCTTACCATCAGCCTGAAGAAGACTAACGTCTTGGCGCAAGGCACGGAAGCACCACCAACCATCACCATCGATGACTACAAGCTGAAACAATCAGTTCACATACCTGGGGTCCACGATCAGCAGCAACCTCTCCCTTGATACAGAGATTGACAAGAGGATTGGAAAATCAGCCTCCACACTCGCTCGCCTCACCACACGAGTGTGGGAGAATCTCAAACTCTCTGTCAAGACGAAGATGGCAGTGTACAACGCCTGCGTCATCAGCACACTGCTCTATGGGAGTGAGACGTGGACAACATATGCCCGGCAGGAAAAGAGACTGAATTCCTTCCACTTGCGCTGCATTCGCCGCATCCTGGACATATCCTGGCAGAACAAAGTGCCCAACACAGAAGTCCTGTCCCGGGCCAGGCTTCCCTCCATGTTTACTCTACTCAGGCAGTGCAGGCTCCACTGGCTAGGCCATGTTCACCGTATGGAGGATGGCAGAATCCCCAAAGACGTCCTCTACGGAGAACTGGCGACTGGCAGGAGAGACGCTGGCCGCCCACAGCTGCACTTCAGAGACGTCTGCAAGAGAGATATGAAGGCCCTGGAGATCAACACAGAGCGCTGGGAGGACCTTGCAACGGACCGCTCCAAATGGAGAGGCACCCTGACCAGGCAGCTCAAGGCGGGTAAAGAGAAACTGACTGCTGCAGCAGATGAAAAAAGGACCCGCAGGAAGAACCGCCACAGACCCAGCAGCATGGAGACCATCCACAAGTGCGACCTGTGTGACAGGGACTGCCATTCGCGCATCGGCCGGTTCAGCCACAGGCGGTGCTGTTCCAGCAGAGTAGACATCTAGGATTCTCTCCCATGGTCATCATAGACCGACGGAGGCCGATGTTGATGACCTGGCCATACGCCACTTCCAGTTCTGGCTGAAAGGGCGCACCTTCACTGCGTTCGTGGACCACAAGCCGCTAACGTACTTAACGTACTTTATCTTCCTGGAAGATAAAAAAAAGCGGAATTCTGAGAATTAGCGGAAAAATCAATTCCCTGTAATGTATCTTCCATTACTCTGGCTTATTTTGGTGTATTTACACTATGATGGTACATCAAAGTGTAGGCATTAGCTTGGATAGATAGTTGGAGTTGGTCTGTCTAACCACATAAGAACTCGCCTCAGTGTGGAGGCTTACAGACAGGCCACCTGGAGTTAGCTTAACAGTCAATTGATCCAGCCAGTTTTGATTGCTGATTTCTTTAAATTCTATCCACACCAACTGGAAATCTTCATCTACCAACACTTTACCAAGCACTTAAATGTTATTTTAGCTTATTTTACTGCAGTTTGTTATCCCTGATAAGGACCAAAGGTGGCTTGATGACACTAGCAGTTAAGCCATTCCTTCATTCATTCACAATTGTTTCTGTGCTTATTGTCGTCCAGGAACCGGTCATCTCCTATCAACCCCTAAACCACACCTTACTGCCCACCAGTGATCTTTTATTTTATTTATTCTTTAAACAATATATGTGACCTGTGCTGGCAAAATGAGTCACAATCAGGACATTTTCAAAACTTAGGTAATGCCATTTTCATATTCAGTATTGAAAGACCTTCAAAATGATATTTAATTTGTAGGAGGTGTGAAAAAACTGACCAGCAACAAGCCGGTTTTGTTTATATTTTTTGGCTAGTTTGAAAATTCACGTTCGATAGGTTCTGAGTAATGTCTTCCACAAAAATGAGTATTTTTAGAAAGTAGGATTTCTAAGCTTTACAATGATACCAGGCACTGACAGGGGTTTTCCCAGGACTTGCCGTCAGTAAACAAAGAAAGAATTGTGGGACACATATGTAGGTTTCATATGCTTCACATGTATATTATTGTATGTTTATTGTGTGCTTCATGTCTCAGAGGAACAAAAAGACTGAACCTCCTAGGGGTAACAGGAGGATGTGAAATGTGGCCTTTTGTATGCAAAGAGATGACCTTGACACTCGGTCGGAGTCATTCCCAGTGAGAGTTGGACTCCGCCAGGGCTGCCCTTTGTCACCGGTCCTGTTCATAATTTTTATGGACAGGATTTCTAGGCGCAGCCAGGGAATGGAGGGTGTCATGCTTGGTGACCACAGGATCTCATCTCTGTTGTTTGCAGATGATGTTGTCCTGTTGGCTTCATCCAGCAATGACCTACAGCTCTTGCTGGGACGGTTTGCCGCTGAGTGTGAAGCGGCTGGGATGAGAATCAGCACCTCCAAGTCCGAGTCCATGGTCCTCAGCCGGAAAAAGGTGGATTGTCCTCTCCGGGTTGGGGACAGGCTCCTGCCCCAAGTGGAGGAGTTTAAGTATCTTGGGGTCTTGTTCACGAGTGAGGGGAAAATGGAGCGAGAGATCGACAGACGGATTGGAGCAGCATCTGCAGTGATGCGGACGTTGTACCGGTCTGTTGTGGTGAAGAGGGAGCTTAGTTCTAAGGCAAAGCTGTCGATTTACGGGATTTCCTGACCACCAGGGACTTTAGGTGGGGGTGAGAAGACCTGGAAGAAGACGCATTGTGACTTGGGATTAAAAGACAATGTGACTGTGTGCTTTGATGTCCTGGGGTATAAAAGGGGCAGATGTTGGGGAATTTTTCCTCTTTTGCTGTTTGAATATGTTGGATAATGGAATAAACCTGACTTGTGAAATAAACTCAGCTTCGTCACTTCTACCTTCTCCACACTGGTGACCCTAAGACGTATCATGAGCAGAAGTAATTCTCCCGAGCCAGACTCGTCAGGAGCCGGCCAAATGAATGCAGCCACGGCTCAGCTACCAGACTTCTGGCAGAACAATCCGCGCTCCTGGTTTAACTCGGTCGAGGCGCAGTTCAGCCTCCGGAGGATTTCAAGAGACGACACAAAGTTCTACCATGTGGTTGCAAAGCTGGACAACCACACAGCCCAGCGGGTGGAGAGCCTGATCAACCAGCTGCCGGACAACGACAAGTACAGCGCGTTGAAAGCTGCACTCATCAGTTACTTCACCCCCTCGGTGGAGGAGCAAGCAGAGGGACTCCTGGCGCTGACTGAATTTGAGAGCGACAGGCTGGCAGACCTGATGGAGAAGCTGTTGAGGTTGAAAGACTCCGACGATGATCACTTCATCTTCACCCACCTGTTCCTCAGGACCCTACCGTCAGCGGTGAGAGTGACCCTGGCCAGTTCACCACTGTTGGCCTGTCGAGACTACCGCGAGCTGGGCCCGGAGGCGCAGCGACTCGTCAACGCCAATAAACGGCGTGCGGCCACGGCCGCGGCAGCAGAGCTCGGCGCCACGTCCGGAGATGGCAGGGGGCCAGAGGCTGCAGTACCAGACTCACCGACAACAGCGGCGGAAGGGGCCAGGAAACACGAAGCAGACAACGTCCTTTGTTTCTACCATCGCCGTTTCGCAGAGAGGGCACGCAAATGTATACCACCGTGCCATTTCAAGCGCTCGGGAAATGCCAAGACAGGGGGTCGGTAGCAGCTGCGGCCCTCGGAGAGGAGAACAAGCTGCTCTACTTGAGGGATGCGCGCTCGGGGAGGCATTTCCTCGTGGACACAGGCTCCCAGCTGAGTTTCATCACACCCTCCTACGCTGACCGGCTGGCACCTTCCAGTGGTCCCGGGGTGTCAGCAGCGAACGGCTCGGCGATTAAGACCTTCGGTGAGAGGACGTTGCTTCTGTCCCTACACGGCCGTACATTCGAGTGGACTTTCGTCATAGCTGCAGACAATTTCAACATGTTAGGGGCTGATTTTTTGTGCACACATGGTTTGTTGGTTGATCTTGCTAACAGGTGCCTGGTTAATGCACTCTCTTTCTATTCTATTCCCTGTACAGCTCGGGTGGCCCCGCCAACAGCACAGACCAACGTCACAGCTGCAGGTGGTAAGTTCCACACACTCCTCACTCAGTTTCCAGCACTCACGGTTCCAACGTTTTCGGCGACCGTGGCTAAACACGGGGTGGAACATTTTATTACTACCACCGGACCGCCCGTTTTTGCAAAAGCTCGGCGCTTGGATTCAGCTAAACTGACCATAGCGCGCGAGGAGTTCGCCAACCTGGAAAAATTGGGCATCATCAGGCGTTCGAAAAGCCCATGGGCTTCACCGCTTCACATGGTCCCGAAAGCTGATGGCTTGTGGCGGCCTTGCGGTGATTTCCGCAGGCTGAACAATGCTACAGCACACGACCGCTACCCAATCCCGCATATCCAAGATTTTTCAGTACATTTGGCGGGGGCACGTGTTTTTTCTAAGATAGACTTGGTACGCGGTTACCACCAGGTCCCAGTGCGCGCTGAGGACATACCCAAAACAGCGGTAATAACTCCGTTCGGGCTATTCGAGTTTTTGCGCATGCTGTTTGGCCTTAAAGGCGCGGCGCAGACTTTCCAACGCATGATGGACGCGGTGTTGCGCGATCTCCCCTTCGTGTTCGTCTACCTGGACGACATTTTGGTAGCCAGCGTGTCTGAAGACGAACACGAAAACCACCTCACGGCAGTTTTCTGTAGGTTGGGAGAGCACGGGTTAATAATCAACCCAGCGAAGTGTCAGTTCGGGGTGACGCAGATTGATTTTTTGGGGCATCGCGTCTCTCCAGAAGGAGCGGTTCCTCTGCCTGACAAAGTGCGCGGAGTGACAAATTTTCCCCAGCCACAAACGGTCAAAGCGTTACAGGAGTTTTTGGGAATGGTGAATTTTTATAACCATTTCCTCCCCCGCGCGGCGCAGCTCATGCAACCATTGTACGCTGCACTAAAAAAACAAAAACCCACAAATAAAATCGAATGGTCTCCGGAGCGAGAGCGCGTGTTCTCTGAAGTCAAAACAGCCCTGGCAAACGCTGCGTTGTTAGCACACCCAGTCCCAACGACCCGCATGGCGCTCACTACTGACGGGTCAGATGTGGTCATAGGGGTGGTTGTGGAACAGTATGTAGCCGGAGCCTGGCAACCGCTCGCATTTTTCAGCAGGACTTTTCGCGATAGTGAGCGAAAATACAGCGCATTCGACAGGGAGTTGTTAGCTCTCCACTTAGCCATTTGCCACTTCCAGTTCTGGCTGGAGGGACGCCGTTTCACCGCGTTCGTTGACCACAAGCCGCTGACTTTTGCGATGGCCAAGATTTCAGAACCTTAGTCGGGCTGGCAGCAGAGACAGCTGGCCGCGATTTCGGAGTTCACTACCAATATCCAGCATGTGGCGGGTAAACTTAATGTAGTGGCAGACTGGCTCTCGTGTGCCGTGGCGGCTCCAGCCTGCGTAGGGGTAGATTTTGCAGCCATTGCCACGGACCAGGTTAGCGACACAGAAGTGCGCGCGGCCCCAGTCCGCGTAGGGATAGATTACGCAGCCATGGCCGTGGAGCAGGGTAGCGACGCGGACGTGCGCGCGCTCCAGTCTGGACCCACAGGGTTAAGGCTGGAGAACAGGGTGCTGCAAGACGGTATGCCCCCCCTAATCTGCGATGTCTCCACTGGGCGACCGCGTCCTGTGGTACCGGCCGCGTGGCGCTGCCGCGTTTTTGACTCGATCCATTCTCTGGCGCACCCGGGAGTGCGCGCGTCGGTCAAAATGGTGGGAGAGAAATTTGTATGGCCGAGCCTGCGCAAGCAAGTTAGAGAGTGGGCAGCAACCTGCATGGCTTGTCAACGAACTAAGATACACAGACACACGAGAGCTCCTTTGGAGCCGTTTTACATCCCAGCTAAGAGGATTGATCATGTTCACGTGGACCTCGTAGGCCCCCTTCCGCCCTCGCAGGGGTACACACATCTTTTGACAATGGTCGACCGCACCACGCGCTGGCCGGAAGTGGTCCCACTGTCATCAACCACAGCCGGGGAGGTGGCGCGCGTGTTTTTAACAGCATGGGTAGCACGTTTTGGAGTCCTGTCGGACATAACGTCCGACAGAGGTCCTCAATTTGTTTCCGAACTATGGTCAGCGATGGCCCGCAGCCTGGGGGCAACGATCCACCGCACGACCGCGTACAACCCGCAGGCTAATGGGTAATGCGAACGTTTTCACAGGTCATTGAAGGCAGCACTCAGAGCGTCGCTTACGGATGCAAATTGGGTGGACAGGCTACCATGGGTTTTATTGGGGTTGCGTTCTGCACCTAAAGACGAGTTAGATGCTTCCCCGGCTGAGCTGGTTTTCGCACAGCCACTTCGGCTGCCCGGGGAATTTCTCCCAGATAATCCTGCGCCAGAGTGCTCCCCAGCTCAGCGGTTGCGGAGTGACACGGAAGCGAGCACGCTTCCGGGCCCCGTTCATCACAGTTTTCCGCACGTTTTTGTGCCTAAGGCTTTAAAAAAATGCGGAGTTTGTTTTTGTCAGACATGATGCCCATCGCCCAACCTTGCGACCACCTTATGATGGACCATTTAGAGTGCTAGAAACAGGAGATAAGCACTTTTTGCTAGATTTGGGGGGCAGAAAGGAGAGGATTGGCATAAACAGGCTCAAACCCGCTTTTGTGATGGCTGACGAAGCTGTGCAGTTGGCGAGGGCTCCTCGGCGCGGCAGACCCCCTAGGGAGCTTTCCCCAGAGCTCCCACAGGGATTGACTAACAGTTCTCATCCCCAGACAGCAGCCCCCCAGCAGGATGGCGCCGCGGAGGTGGTAAAGCCCGCTTACAGCAGATACGGGAGAAGATTGAGGCCCAAGCAGCATGTGGACTGATGTGTAGTGATTTTATTATAGCGTGCAAACTGTTATTACATTGTTCCATCTTAGACGTTTGGGGGGGGGTCATGTGGGACACATATGTAGGTTTCATATGCTTCACATGTATATTATTGTATGTTTATTGTGTGCTTCACGTCTCAGAGGAACAAAAGGACTGAACCTCCTAGGGGTAACAGGAGGATGTGAAATGTGGCCTTTTGTATGCAAAGAGATGACCTTGAGGGATTTCCTGACCACCAGGGACTTTAGGTGGGGGTGAGAAGATCTGGAAGAAGACTCATTATGACTTGGGATTAAAAGACAATGTGACTGTGTGCTTTGATGTCCTGGGGTATACAAGGGGCAGATGTTGGGGAATTTTTCCTCTTTTGCTGTTTGAATATGTTGGATAATGGAATAAACCTGACTTGTGAAATAGACTCAGCTTCGTCATTTCCACCTTCTCCACAGAATCATGATTTATGACTTCTCGTGCCTGTAGCTCATGATTATCTGGTGCACATTCTGACTCATTTTGCCAGCATGGGCCACATATGTTAGTTGACTCAGGTTTGCTACCAGGGCTAGGAGCTAGCCAGCTAACAATGAAAATAGTCATAAAAGAGGGAGGCTGCAGTGAACTGCGGCTTATGGACACTGAAAGACATGCACTGAAACAAGCCATTCTGAGGAAGACTGCAAAAGATAGTTTATAATAATGATGCAATAATTACATCATTAAAGGCAAATAGACCAAAGTATGTAACAGATATTTCATTAAGACGTGGAAACTATCACCGTGTAGGAAAAGTACAGTAAATAGGACTTTTAAGTGTGATTGGCCACTGTAGAGGCAGTGGTGTTTTTGGTCCCATACTCTTACAATCACTCTTTCTTGCATCAATTTTTTTTCTCTTAAAAGATGTTTTCTCTTTCTCCATTTTGTTTATCTTGTGCTTTTTATTGTCTGTTCACATACAGTGGTTTGGAAAAGTCTGTATACCCCTTGAAAGTTTCAACATTTTAGTCACATTACAACCACACCAGTAAATGTATTTTATAGGGATTTTATGTTATAGACCAATACAAAGTGGCACATAATTGTGAAGTGGGAAGAAAATGATACTTTTTTCATTTTTTTAATAAATAAAAATCTGAAATGTGTGGCATGAATTTGTATTGATCCCCCCCGAGTCAATAGTTTGTAGAACTACCTTTCACAGCAATTATAGCAGCTAGTCTTTTAAGGTATGTCTCTACCAGCGTTGCACATCTAAAGACTGAGTATTTTGCCCATTCTTCTTTGCAAAACAGCTCAAGCTCAGTCAAATATACTCAAGATGGCGACCGGGATGGTCACACTTTTTCAGTGCTGAGACAAAGTCACTGATTTTGCCATTAAAAGTGGCTGGCCTGCAGCGATCGGCGCTCGTGGCGAACACGCACGGGCTGAATTGCCACCTCCGTTGGATTGCCCTTTAATCGCCTTTCTCCAGCGACTTCCTGCGCCTTCCTGAAGCGATTGCTAAGCTAACACTAGTTAGCTTAATGCTACCTGAAGCGATTGCTAAGCTAACGCTAGTTAGCTTAATGCTGGCGCCAGTCTCTAAAAATCTAACCTACAGCGATCGGATATACCTCCGGTGGATTACCCCTTTGATCGCTTTTATCCGGCCACTGTGAGTAAACTGACCAGCGATTCCAGCGCTTCCTTGTGATTCACTGATGTGCCCTACCTGAAGCGATTGCTAAGCTAACGCTAGTTAGCTTAATGCTGGCGCCAGCCATTCCACCTAACACCAGCCTGAATCAAAGCCCAGCTGCGAGGCCCAGCGGAGATACTACCAGGCAGGCGGCTATTTGTTTGACGGGGCTCAGCAGAGATTTCACCCAGGCAGACGGCGGTAGGCGGCGGTGCCCAGCGGAGGACTTACCGTGACTGCAGCGGCGGTGTGCGACGAGACTACCCGAAGCGATTGCTAAGCTAACGCTAGTTAGCTTAATGCTGGCGCCAGTCATTCCACCTTACACCAGCCTGAATCGAAGCCCAGCTGCGAGGCCCAGCGGAGATACTACCAGGCAAGCGGCTATTTGTTGACGGGGCTCCGCAGAGATTTCACCCAGGCAGACAACGGTAGGTGGCGGTGCCTAGCGGAGGACTTACCGTGACCTCAGCGGAGCTCGGTGGCAGCGGCGGTGTGTGACGAGACTCGGTTGGAGGAGCGGGACGGGAGACCAGTTACGGCGACTATGAGCAACGAGACCAGCAACGGAAGGGGCTAGTTGGCTAGCTGAGGCCCAGCTGGATTCGAGGACGATCGGATCAGATTCTGGCGATATAAGCAGAATTTATTTTACTATCCACAGATTTTCTTTTTCCTTCTTTCCAAGAAAGACTGAAGATGGCGGCCACCGGATTAAAAAGTGGGCTGATGGGCACCACTAATAAGCCTTCTCTACTTCTCTACTTCCTCTTCGTTTTGTCTTTGTGTGTCTGGACCTGCAACAAGAAGGATTTTCCGACAAACTCAACCAAAGGTGAAGTTAAAAAGTTTTATCTGTATGGATTTGGGCTTGGACATCTCACCCTACACTCTATGTGGTCTTTAAAAGCCCTGAGCAAAAACTTCCAAATTAAGGCAAACATGGCTGTTAAGCAAAAATCACAATATGGCAGAGGATATACAATTAAAGTTCTGTTAGTTCTGCTACTTCTGGCAGGAGATATTCACCTTAACCCTGGACCTGCCACTATTAAACAGCAGACCACTGGGTTAGCACAAAACCGAGCTGTACAAAAGCAAAAACAACATTTATTTTTCCAAACTGTTAATCATGCACGAGTTCTTTGGGACACCAAGGCTAAACCAAAGGGGATCCTCGGCGGACATTTAAACATACGGAGCATAATCCCCAAAAGAGATGAGATTTCGGTGTTGCTGTTGGACTCAAATCTGGACTACCTTTGTCTCTCAGAAAGCTGGCTACACAGTAACATAGACACTAATATGATCGATATTGTGGGCTACCAGTGTTTTAGAAAAGACAGGCAGGTAGGGAGGGGAGGAGGTGTTTTAATTTACATCAAAGACAAATATAAATGTCAACTGGTTGATTTGAATACTTCACTTGAATGTTTAGCTGTTAATGTATGTCTCTCTCCGGTAATGAATTTCAACATTGCAGTAGTGTACAACCCACCGTCACACAACTCTTCCTTTTATAATGAATTAAGTGATCTGGTTAAACAACTTGAGAAGAACAGAGAAACAATAATTCATGGTGACTTTAATATCAACTGGTCTGATAAAAAAGACAAACAAAAACTGAAAAGCCTCATGACTAAATTTAATTACCAGCAAATCATCAAAGGACCCACCAGGATAACCAAACAATCCAGAACACTTATTGACATGGTATTTACTAATAAACCAGAACGAATAACCAGAACCTATAATCTTGTAACTGGTCTCTCAGATCATAACATGGTTCTTGCTGTCAGGAAACTTACTAAAAAGCGACTACAGTATTTTGGGGGAGTCGATATTGACAAATCAAATTTTATTATCCCCAAATCAAAAAATGAGGAGTTTGAACATTACTTAGAGAATCAAAATTGGGAGCAGCTCATGTCAACATGTGAAGTAGATGATTGTTGTAATTTTATAACTGCAACAATCACAAAGTCTATAGAAAAATTTTCAAAGCAAATTAAAAGTAGACAACAGAAGATTAGCCTACCATGGTTAAATAATGAAATAAGAAAACTTATGAAGAGGCGAGACTATGCACTGAAAACATCACTAACCTCCAAACTACAAAATGATCACCTTGTGTACAAAAGTTTAAGAAATAAAGTGGTACATGAGCTGCGAAAATCAAAAATATCTTATTACAATAAACTGATAGATCATGCAAAGGGTAACAACAGTTCCCTATGGAGGCATTTAAATAACTTAACTAATAAAAAAAACGATCAGAAGGGGGTAAAGGAACTTAGAATCAATGGCAAGACCGTCAGTGACAAGGCTACTTTGGCAAATGAATTTAATTCACACTTTGTGGGCTCTGTGGAAGACTTAACAAAAATTTTTGTGCTGCCAAATGTGCTCAACAACACAAATTCCATACTTCCAACAGATACTTTTCACATCGATGAGGTAAATGAGAAGTTAATTGCTGGTATTGTTAAAACACTGTCAAACTCAAAAACTAATGATATCTACAATATGAGCACCTCCTTTCTCAAAATGCACAGCAAAATATTAATCAAACCACTGACTCATCTCATTAATCTCTCCATTAGGTCTAGTACATTTCCATCTGGCTGGAAAAAAGCTGTCGTCATACCAGTTCATAAATCAGGCAGTAAAGACGATATATGCAATTACCGCCCAATCTCTATCTTACCAGTCCTATCTAAGGTTCTTGAAAAAGTTGTAGCTACACAGCTGATAGACTACTTACAAGACAATCAACTTCTTCATCCACATCAATTTGGTTTTAGACCAGGATACTCAACAGAAACAGCAAATTGTTGCCTTATTGAAAACGTCAAACAGTCCTTGGACAGGGGTAATGTGGTAGGAGCTGTTTTTCTAGATCTCAAAAAGGCTTTCGATACTGTAAACCACAGTTTGCTTTTATCCAAAATGGTATCTTTTAACTTCTCCCCAAATACATTAGAATGGTTTGCATCTTATCTCCAGAATAGAGAACAGTGTGTAAAAGTTCACCAGGATAAATCCTCATTTTTAAACAACCGCATGGGTATCCCACAAGGGTCCATTCTTGGTCCTTTACTTTTCAGCATTTTTATTAATGACCTGCCGTTACACTGCTCAGCTGCAACATGCCAACTTTATGCAGATGATGCAGTTATTTACACAGCTGCCAAGACTCCAGCACAGGCTGCAGATGTACTGTCTACAAGTATGGTTGATGTCCAAGAGTGGCTCCTCAAGAACCATCTATTGCTGAACCTTCAGAAAACAGTCTCAATGTGCTTTTCAATCAAAAAATGTAACCTGCAACATTTTAAAGTTAATATACATGATCATGACATCAGTTTAGCTACAGAATTCAAATACCTTGGCATTGTACTAGATCCTCAACTCAAATTTAATCTTCATATAAAGAAAATTTCAAAAACAGTAAAAAACAATCTGAACTGCTTTAAATTAATTAGATATTACATACCTTACGAAGCAGCTGCACTGTATATGCATTCTATGGTTTTTTCTCATATATCATACTGTTTGACAGTCTGGGCTCAAGCAGCCCCTTCCACAATAAGACATATAGGTTCATTATATAATCAAACCCTAAAAATCTTGGACAAAAAGCCCATTAGGTGGCATCACTGTAATGTTTTAAAAAAATACAACCTATTGAGTTTTGAGAGCTTCATTGACCTCTGTCTTCTGAAATTAACGTTCAAATGTTTCCATAAATCAGCACCCGAGCCACTTGCTGGTTTTGTCCAAAGACAGGACAGCAGCAGAGCCACCAGGAGTTCTGTTAACAATAACTGTAAAATATTCCACCGCAGAACCACATTTGGACAAACAGCTTTCTCTATAAAGGGCAGTCACATCTGGAACACAATGCCAAATGAAATTAAAATAATAACGGACTTTAAAACATTCACTAAAAATGTTAAAAACTGGCTGAAAAATAAACAAGAATGTACTCATGTATGAATTAATTGTCTGCAAAGTGAGAGTGAATGAAGGGAAGGAATAAATGTGTTTGTTTATAGTGAGTGACGGAGGGAGGAAGGCCTGAAATAGGCAAATGTGAGTTATGTTATATGTGTTAAATGTGAGTCAGGCTGTTATATTTGTGTATTTATAATATTTATAATATTTATGTTAAATGTGAGTCAGGCTGTTATATTTGTGTATTTATAATATTTATAATATTTATAATTGTGTATTTATAATTTTTCTGCATTGATGTTTGTGGTTATTGTGTATATTTTTTATCTTGATTCTTTTTTCTAAAGCCCATCCAGGGACAAGAGTTGCAAATTAGCTAATAGCTATACACTCTATGTGCAACACATCAGATTGATTGTCTTTGATTAATTGTCTATGTTTATTGCACTGTCCCTGTCAAATAAACTAATCTACTACTACTACTAATTAGACGGAGAGCTTTTGTGAACAGCAGTTTTCAGATCTAGCCACAGATGCTCAGTTGGATTTAGGTCTGGACTTTGACTGGACCATTCTAACACATGAATATACTTTAATCTAAACCATTCCATTGTAGCTCTGGCTGTATGTTTAGAGTTGTCCTGCTGGAATGTGGACCTCTGCCCCAGTATCAAGTCTTTTGTAGACTCGAATGGATTTTCTTCAAAGACTGCACTGTATTTGTCTCCATCCATCTTCCCATCAACTCTGACTAAAGCACCCCCTCAGCATGAAGCTGCCGCCACCATGTTTCACAGTGGAGATGATGTGTTCGGGGTGATGTACCGTGTTAGTTTTCCACCAAACTTTTTTACATTTAGTACATTTTACATTTAGGCCAAAAAGTTCAATTTTTGTCTCATCTGACCAAAGCATATTCTTCTGTATGTTTGCTGTGTCCCCCACATGGCTTGTGGCAAACTGCAAATGGGACTTCTTATGGCTTTCTTCTTGCCATTCTTCCACAAAGGCCAGATTTGCAGAGTGCACAGCCAGTAGTTGTCCTGTGGACAGGTTCTCCCACCTGACCTGTGGACCTCTGCAGCTGATCCAGAGTTACCATGGACCTCTTGGCTGCTTTTTTGATCAATGCTGTCCTTGGCCCTCATTTATCAAAAGTGCATGGAAATCTACACACATTTGGATGCAAATATGACCGTACAAAAAGACCTGCATGACATTTATGAAACCGTGCACACTATGTCAATCTCATCTTAGGATAGAACACTCACTGATAAATTAGGCGGATGGAAACAGTTGTGATTGGAACACAATGCCCCTGCCTTGCCCCCAGCATTTACGACTCGGTGGAACATAAGACGACAAACAGCAAAACTCTTCTAGAGTAGAAATTGACATTAAAGTAAGAAAATTAAAAAACAAAGTCATATTGTGTGGCAACCTCCAAAGTGGCACTGTTTATTTAAGCCTGTGATACAATGCGAAGGCATAGCTGTAAAATTAAAACAAGAAACCAGAGAAACTGTGGGCTACAAAGCTGCTGTCATTCTAGTCAACAACACCGGAGTCCGTTCTGTCGTTTACGTCATGATGGTGCTGCCCTTCATTCGGTGTGCGGAACCACAGTCCAGTCAGCGGCTGCGTTTTTTTGATGATAACTAGTTTATGCAGGCGTGGTTGTAAATATTATATTGATCATCAACAATGACTTTTGGTTTTACACAACATGCTAAAAAATGTCAAAATCGTGTCATCAGACCTTTAATAAACTGTGTCTTGACTGTAATCCTGCACTTGAAACTGTCTCTCTCTGCGCCTTGTTAGAGGTGCGTTCATGACACTAGGTTTGCAGTTGTGCCATACTCTGTACATTCTTGAATGATGGATTGAACAGTGCTCTGTGAGATGTTCAAAGCTTGGGATATTTTTTATGACCCAACCTTGCTGAAAAAAACAGCATACACCAACATCAGACCAGATGCAAAACACAACAAATTATCCTTTTATTGTGCTTTGCTGCTGGTCTAATGCTGGTGTGTGCTGTTGTTTGTTAGAAGGGAGTTAGTTAATTCCCTTCACACCATGTTGGTGTATGGGGCGGCGCCTATCTCCGTTTCTCTGACCCTAGGCCACACAGCTACTGTAAGTAGTGAAAGCTACAGTGGGGGGGTCAGTCCTCTGGTAGCTCTGTGCGTAACTTTACTTTCCCCATTCCATTATGCGGAGCACCAAGCTAGAAGGCAGAAAGTACCATTTTTATATGGTCTTTGGTATGACCCGGCCAGGATTTGAACCCCTGCCTCCCGGGTGTGGGGCGGATGCTCTACCAACTGAGCCACCACTCCGGTTTGTTAGAAGGGAACCCTGTTTTAATCTTCTCCGCAACTTTATCGCTGACCTGTTTTGTGTATTCTTTGGGCTTCACTGTGGTTGCATTGGATTTTATTTAAGGGGATCACAGTAAAGGGGGCTGTATAAAAATGCATGCCACACTTTACAGATTTTTCTTTATTAAAAAAATTTGAAAACCATGTATCATTTTCCTTTCACTTTGTAATTATGCTCTACTTTGTGTTAATTACATAAAACTCCAATAAAAAATATATTTACGTTTGTGGTTGTAACTTGACAAAATGTGGGAAAGTTTAAGGGGTGTGAAGACTTTTGCAAGCCAGAGTAATTTCTGTTGTGTTTTTGTTTTTTTTGTTTTTTTGAATGGTGCACTTACCTCTTTAGCAATCTTCTTCTTCACTTGAACTAGTGTCCAAACTTTCACGGTGTTGTTCACACGATAAACCATTGTTTGGGCTCATACTCAATGGAGACTTGTCACTGGACAATGATGCACTTTGGTTTGGCTTGTAGTTTAAGTCTGATCTCATGCAGACTGACAGTTCGGACTCTGGTGAATCTCTCTTCATCTCCTCATCTACTATACATCGGCCAACTGTGAGGGAAATAAAACAATCATTACAGGACACTTCCTTCAGCTTCTACTTAACTTCACATATTACCTTTATCATCTTTAAGACAGACTCTCAGACTTGTCAGTATCAAATGTAGTCAGCAGTAACTTTTAATTTGTTAATTGTCCTATACCATAAAAGCACTAGGAATGGCCAGATCATATTTCAAGAATCAGATCAAGGTCCAATTTTTTTAATTGACTGGAGTCATTGAGTACATGTCAATCCCATTCTCTGCTGAGTATCTTGAAGTGGAAAACAAGAACAGGCCAACAGCCATTTGAAATGTGTATAATTTGCTACAAAGAGCTCTTCATTCAGTACTATTTGAATAGATACCTAAAGTTTTAACACATGGAAACAGATTAACTCTGTTAAATTTGGGATAAGTTTCCATCAAAGCAAACTTGAAAGTGAAGAGTGTTATATAGTGTTTTGGCACATTATTGTGAAGCGCGGTGTAGTGACGTGCACTTCCTGTCACGTCACTGCACCGGCCTATAAATACCAGAGGGCATCCATATTATGGCCTCTTTGGACTGGTGCCCTCTGCCAGGTGCCAACCATGTAACCGCTTTTCAGTACCTTCAATAAAGCTGTGTTCGTTCAGCCATCTGGCCTCATCCTTTACCCAAAGTGTTTTACCACATAATGTTTGGCGATTGAGGATTAACTCATGGAGGCACGCATTACACCACTTCGCCCCTTTCTCGAGCTGCCTTGGCTGATGTGGTTTGTGGCTTTTCAGATGTACATCACTGCGCTGGACCTGGGTAAGTGTGACAAGTTAAGAGCGCATGCACTACTTGCTCACAACCTGGGTATTGAGG